>JAVMSB010000053.1:0-137114 GCA_031761475.1 Penicillium pancosmium | reverse complement strand
CCCCTATCCTCCCACTCGCCGGACCTGTCATTTTGGGTCATCGGTGAACCTCTTCCCCCCGCCGCCCTGAGTCACGAGTTACGCTCATTAACCCCTCCTCATCCCCGTTTTTCTCTTCTCCTTTTCCTTTCTTGCAACTGACAGATTTTCCCCCATCTTTCAGACACAATTCAAAATGCCTATCGCCAAGGTTCACGCTCGTTCCGTGTACGACTCTCGCGGCAACCCCACCGTTGAGGTGGATGTTGTCACTGAGACTGGTCTGCACCGCGCCATTGTCCCCTCCGGTGCTTCCACTGGTATGTCCTTGATGATTCTAATTACCCAGAGCTACTCGAGAGAACCATTCGACTAACGGATTCTAGGCCAGCACGAGGCTGTTGAGCTCCGTGATGGTGACAAGACCAAGTGGGGCGGCAAGGGTAAGTGCTATTCCACCTCAATTGTAATTGACATCTCTCCCAGTCAGTCATTAATCTTTTCTTGCTTCTAGGTGTCCTCAAGGCCGTCCAGAACGTCAACGAGATCATTGGCCCCGCTCTCATCAAGGAGAACATTGATGTCAAGGACCAGGCTAAGGTCGATGACTTCCTGAACAAGCTCGACGGCACTGCCAACAAGGGCAAGCTCGGTGCCAACGCCATCCTCGGTGTCTCCCTTGCCATTGCCAAGGCTGCTGCCGCTGAGAAGGGTGTCCCTCTCTACGTCCACATCTCCGACCTTGCCGGTACCAAGAAGCCCTACGTCCTTCCCGTTCCCTTCCAGAACGTCCTGAACGGTGGCTCCCACGCTGGTGGCCGTCTGGCCTTCCAGGAGTTCATGATTGTTCCCGAGTAAGTTTTGGCCTAATTTTAAAACATCATTGGTGAGAATAGAGATGGCTAACTCGCTATTTTAGCACTGCTTCCTCTTTCTCCGAGGGTCTCCGCCAGGGTGCTGAGGTCTACCAGAAGCTCAAGGCTCTCGCCAAGAAGAAGTACGGCCAGTCCGCTGGTAACGTCGGTGACGAGGGTGGTGTCGCTCCCGATATTCAGACCGCTGAGGAGGCTCTTGACCTGATCACCGAGTCTATCGAGCAAGCCGGCTACACCGGCAAGATCTCCATCGCCATGGATGTTGCCTCCAGCGAGTTCTACAAGGAGGACGCCAAGAAGTACGACCTCGACTTCAAGAACCCCGACTCCGACCCCACCAAGTGGCTCACCTACGAGCAGCTGGCCGACCTCTACAAGTCCCTGGCTGCCAAGTACCCCATTGTCTCCATCGAGGACCCCTTCGCTGAGGACGACTGGGAGGCCTGGAGCTACTTCTACAAGACCTCCGACTTCCAGATTGTCGGTGATGACCTGACTGTCACCAACCCCCTCCGCATCAAGAAGGCCATCGAGCTCAAGTCTTGCAACGCCCTTCTGCTGAAGGTCAACCAGATCGGTACCCTGACCGAGTCTATCCAGGCTGCCAAGGACTCCTACGCTGACGGCTGGGGTGTCATGGTCTCCCACCGTTCCGGTGAGACCGAGGACGTCACCATTGCCGACATCGCTGTTGGTCTCCGTTCCGGACAGATCAAGACCGGTGCCCCTGCCCGTTCCGAGCGCCTGGCCAAGCTGAACCAGATCCTCCGTATCGAGGAGGAGCTCGGCGAGAACGCTGTCTACGCTGGCAAGAACTTCCGTACCTCGGTTAACCTGTAAATGCAGCTTACCTTGATATGAGCTTGCACCAATGAACAGGGTGGAAGCCAGCGAGAAAAAAAGCGATGACTCGCCATATTTTTATGATTATGAATTTAATAAGAACTCTTGAATAAAAGACAATTCAACTATACTGAGCAGTCCGGGTAGTGTAGTAAAACCTAGTTAGTTTATAGATCGTAGGACTCTGCTGGCACACTACTAGTTATGTGTGAGTCTAGTTGAGCAGCTCAAGTCATGAGTATCTAATAATCCCTACTGATCGATATTATCTCACTGTCCCTTCCTCTAACTATCCATACTACTGTATAGTTACTGCTGTTCTATATAGATCACGCTGGTCGGGCACCAAGAGCCCCGAGATCACGTGCCATCCCACCTGTGCGATAAGTGGCCCACATAAAATTTGTCTTGCCCCTCCAACCTTTTGTTGGTGCAGGTCTCCTATCGCGGACTCGTTCTTTGTCCTCCGTTACGTCTTGCGAACAGCGCATTCTTTCCCTCCCTCTTTTTCTTCTTTTTTTAATTTCGTTCTTCGAACGTCTCTCATTTGCCAAAATGCCGCCTTCGAAGTGGGGTAAGTTTCTTATCCTGCGACTATCGCCCGCCCTCGTTAGGGTTGCCGCAGAAGTGGCTGCCGCCGTGGCAACTTCATGCGACTTGCAACTGTGGCTTCCGTCATATAATATGTTGACTGTGTGCTAATTTTATATTTTTCTTTATAGATGAGGAGGAGGACAGCGATTCCCCTCCCGTTGTTGCCGCCCCCCGCCGCCGATTCGACGATGAGGAGGAAGACGAAGTAAGGCCATTTCTAGCGAGTGGTCTCGCCACGCGAGACCTGCTGTTCTCTTCCACTCGTGGACACGGCGCTGATATATACCACCTTTTTTGAAATAACAGGTTCTCGACTCTTGGGACGCCGCCGAAGACTCTGAAGTAGAGCGCGAGAAGGCCAAGAAGGCCGAGGAAGCCGAGGCCGCGAAAAAGGCTGCCGCCCTCGCCAACAAGAAGACCAAGGCCCAGCGGATAGAAGAGCACCGCGAGCAGCGCCGTCTCGACGAAGCCAATTCCAGCGACTTCGATGCGGATGAGACCGAGGCCGAGCGCCGCGAACGTTTGCGCCAACAGGAGCAGGACTCTGACCTCCAGCACGCGGCCGATCTTTTCTCGGGCATCGATATGAACCGCAACCGTGGTGCTCCCAAGGCTGTCGTCGTCACTGACTCCGCCGACCCTACCAACTCCATTGACCTCTCCGCGATGCCCCTCTTCAAGCCTACGACTAAGGATCAATTCGCCCGTCTGTCCGACACCCTGATCCCGCTGATCACCCCTCACTCCAAGAAGCCGCAGTACTCTCTCTGGGCGCAGGAATTCACCCGCCGACTCGTTAAGGAGCTGCCTAGTGCGGAGATCAAGAAGATGGCCAGTGCACTTACTACGGCTGGTAACGAGAAGCAGCGCGAGGAGCGCGCTGCTGATAAGGGTAACAAGAAGAGCAAGGCTGCTAAGACTAAGGTCTCGCTTGTTTCGAACCGGGATAACCAGATCGATAACAATGCCTATGATGGCGATGATGGTCTTGCTGATGATGACTTCATGTAATGGATGGGCAAATGTTTTCTCTTTTTTTTTCAAGTTCTCTCTCCCTCTTTTATTCAGCATCCCCAAATACCAATGTGTATATCCATCTCCCGCCATCTCCGAACAATCACCTAGCATACGCAAATAGAACCATTTACATCTTTCCTCTGCCTCCAAATCTCTACTCAAGTCACACTTCCATTCTTCATATACATTAATGCCAATTTGAACATGGCCTCTCTCCTCACAAGTATACAGTAAATCAATCATTCAAGAAACACAAGCCCGACTTCTCACTTTGCGGTGGGGCCCAAGACAGAAAAATCATCAGGATAGAAGCACCTTTCGCTATCGAAGATGCCTCGAGATACAGCCAGAAAATGCGTGCATCGTGTTCCAAAAATACAAGCCATGCAAATGACGCTTTTCCCTGTTTACATTTATCGATATAGAAGATCAGTACTAGATACGTCATGGAGCAACAGCGCCAGCTATCCTATATATTATTCCTGATGCGATAGATGAGGATGGCGCAGGTCAAGAACAAATCTGACAAAGTCTGAGTGTTGGAGGTGTGAACTGTTGTCAGGAATCGCTGTTTTGTCGCCAATGCCCGTGAATGGTTGTAACAGCTTATAGCTACTGGCGCTTCGCTTCCAGCATAATTGCCATCCAGATAAGGGTTCCCAGTTCATCAACTCTTTCACACCAGTCTGTTACTCCTCTTCTCTCGATGCTCAATTGCGACAACCCCTCATCGCTAGATATAGAGGCAGATTGCAACAGAACAGTCTGTATATTTCCGATACAGAGGGGCTCTTGTATGTGCTTCTCGCGTTCAGACATAGACTGGTGATATCTCCTTGCCCATTCAGAGTCGGAGACCTGCTCCCACAGCTCTCTGGTACAAGGGAGAGGGATGTAAATATACCCGAGGCAAGTGTGGCGATTACCCTCGCGCGAAAAAACGTCCAGAAGCAGCTCCATTCCATACAAAACGCAGATTGTCCTATGCATGCCCACATATAAGTTAGCTGCGGTTGCAACTCTCAGTGTAGGCTTGACTGGATCTTGTAACCTTCTGGTGCTTTCTCTAAAAATCCAGTCTTTCCTGCTGACGGCAGTGAGGCTCTGGAAACCTATGCGGCAATCATAGAGAACGTCTAATCGTTGTCCCAAATACTGGATGATGAGCATAGATTCAGATACCTTGATAGTAATAAATGACTTACCCTTGTTGCCGGGACCACATATGCCATAGTTGTATCATCTGCTCGCCCAAAATATTTTGTACACAATAAAAGATAGATTAAACTTGCTTGAAGCCCTTGAAGGGTTTCAAAGCAGTCCCAATGCTTAGACTAAATCGACATGAGCTCGCTGATTGAGCAAAGTTCCACCTGGGATTAGGAAAAACTAACATCCTGCCTCAACCTATCAGCTTCCATGCAAACCGTCCTCCGGATGAAATCGTAATTTGACAGCGTCAAGGTGTCAAGCATCGCAACTATTGTACGGCAGTTGGAGAGGGCCGTTGGCAGACATTGATGGCCCTTTAGGTTGAAACAAGAGTCGTTCCCCCTTTCGCATTCAGGGTAAATGAAGGGCGGCAGCTGACTGGTGAGCATCATCTGCGGATACGATTGGAGCTGTCCAATGATGACCCTATATGATAGATCTGACTCTATAGGCAACCCTTTACGAATAATGGTTGCACTGTGGCAGGAATTCCCGCTTGTCTGAACCTGCGCGTCTCGCGGTGAAGTCATCTCCGACAGAAACTGGTCCGGTTCCGTCAAATCGAAAAGAGGCGGCTGGAAAGATGAGACGGAGGTACTGAACGTAGTGAAATCAGGGTTTGATGGAAGCGACCAATGAGTATTCTCATCAAAGGTGTTGCTGCCGAGCCCAGAAGTATTGGCATCGTGCTTGGGCACACCACTAAGATCAAATCCAAGACTATCGACAATGTTCGATGAGACCGGCGTTGTATCTGACGTATCTTCCACGATTAAATTACCTCTTGCTGCCGTAATCGGTAGCAAACTTGGTACTTTACGATGCCGACTGAACCGAGCGGCGCTATGCAGCCCATAATCGCAGTCTATCTGCTTCAGCACACACCTCGTGCATGGGTTGATTTGTGAGCATTTAGCCTTGGCTACCCTGCAGGCAACACAGGACTTCTTGCGTGAGGGGGGCATTGGAGCGTGAATGAAAAACGTGCAGAGTTATCTTGCAAAGAAGACAGGACCCAACCTCAGTTACGATGAAAGCTGTGGACGGAACTTGAGACGGGGGAGTCGTATGTACATTTGTAAGCTGGCGGAGTTTGACTGGCTACCCGCTGTCGGATTGACAGAGGCTCAATAACAGCGGAGCTTGGACCAATAGCAACAGCCGGAACTCCGAGACTGCAATCCTCAATAGACAAGTGATTGGAGGAGTTGCATTTGCATCATATGTAGAGCGTGGAATTGAAAGTAGTATTTATCAGCAATTATCAGTATAAATTGGTACTGGTCTGCTTCAATGCTTCCAGTATCTCATCGACAATCTAAAACACATTGAAGTTTTACTATCACTCTTTGATCACAATCAAAACACTATGGCTCCTATCCGCGTGGGTATCATCGGCCTCTCTACAGCATACAACTTCACAGGTGGAGGAACATGGGCTGCCGCTACGCACCTACCCGCTTTGCAGAACTTGCAGGAAGAGTACCAAATCGTCGCCCTCGCAAACTCAACTGTGGAGTCTGCAAAGCGCTCCGCTGCTGCTCATAACCTCCCGTCTTCAGTCAAGACATATGGAAGCGCAGAGGACATCGCCAAAGATCCGGATGTTGACTTGGTTGTGGTATCTGTTCGTGTTGACAAGCACTATGCGTTGGTGAAACCTGCACTTCTACACAAGAAGAAAGTCATCGTGGAATGGCCACTTGCTGCAACTGAGACCGAAGTGGAAGAGCTTACGCGGCTCGCCAATCAGAGTGGCGTTGACACAGCCGTTGCTGTTCAAGCTAGAGCTGCACCAGCAGTGCAGAAGCTGAAAGAGATTGTCAACAGCGGTCAGATTGGACGTGTGCTTAGTTCCACAGCGGTCATAACTAGCTCCTTCAGCACAGAGACGTGGGGGGACGACTTGAAGTACTACCTCGATATATCAAGTGGAGGTAATGAGTTTATCATCACGTTCGGACATTGTATGAGCCCATTGATCTCTCTTTATAGCGAAAGTCTTGATGCTAACACCATTAGTTCTCGATACTTTTGTCGACGTGCTTGGCGATCTGGCCAACCCGCAGGCTGTCTTAAAAGTTCACTACCCAAAGACAAAGCTTGTCAACGACAAAGGCGAAGTTGTCAACCCTGAGTTCCGTAAGACCAGTCCGGATCATATCCTTCTTCAGGGCATTACTCCGAACGGGGTCGTTTCATCCTTCGCTTTCCGTAAATCAACGGAGCCGATTGACGAAACTGGTATTCGCTGGATCATTACTGGAACTAAGGGTGAAGTATCGATCACTGGCCCCGACAAATGGCAAATGCTGGATCAAGAACTACAGCTGCAGGTTAAGATCCTTGGTGGCAGCGCACAAACCGTCAATGTCAGCTCTTATAGAGTACCTGCTGCATTGAAGGTAGCACCCATTGCTGCAAACATTGCTTCTCTGTATGCCGCTTTTGCAAAGGGCGAGCAGAGCAAGTATGCTACCTTTGACTCGGCTGCAAAGACTCATAAACTGCTTGATAGAATCATGGCAGCTACCAAAATTCAGTAAATCTATAGCATTTACGAAGAGATAAGGCAAGAATCCGATATTTGTTGTACCGTGTCTAGGCAGACGATTTTTCGGAGACCAAAACTGTAATCCGACGATGCTAGAAGAACGAGAGATTGGGCTTAAGTCCCAGTAGTATATTGCACCTTCCTAGAAAAAGACAGCCGGGCCCCAAAGCTGCACCCAACATCCCGGGAGCGATGCAGCTCCTGGAACTAGCTTCTGCATTCTCGTGGGAGGAGCTGGTAGCGACGCGGTGTTTGATTCAGCTAACGTCTCTGCTGTGGCGAGGTAAATTACTGAGAATGCTCCACTATGTTTGTCCCAATCGGAAAATTATGCTACCACCTTTCCTGCTTCGCCAGAGTTATGGTTCATTTATGTCGCAAACCAGGGGCTTTCGTGACACTCAAAGGCGTCCGCGGCTTCTTCATCCTTTCCGAGGATGACTTGCTCCATGGGATTTAAAGATAAACGAGTGTGAAAATGCCGGGGTATGTCTGAAGGAAGTTGTTTTCAAAAACAGGATTGTAAATAAGGAAATAACTTGAACGTCTTGAGTGTCGCATCGCATGGCAGCTGCGATATTACAACTGTGGAAGGCACGACTGCCAGTATTGCCGTAGGAATTTGGAATACGCCATCACCATCACCATCGCCACCTAACCTCTCAATCTGTGTCTTTGTCCTATTTACAATACTTAAGGAACCGTAAAGACGAGTGATATGACATCGTACAATATGGCAAAAATTATATATGCCCTGGTAGTCGTAAACCTTTCAATTTACCAGTAGTAACTCGGAAGAGAAGAAGAATGAGAAGCGGGAATTATTTCTTCATAGAGTTTCGAAGATACTAGATATATTAGAGAAAGATTTGAAAAGAGAATATGAAAACGAAACGAATGAGCAGCGGCAAGTACCTATTCAGAGTAGGTGCTTTACTTCCAAATGTTAGACCTCAGTAACTTGAACTAGTACCTAGATTTCCTACAAGACACACAGCCCATTTCTTTCTAGAAAGTAAAAAAAAAGCAATATATCATGTTTAGAGTGAGCTTCTCCATCGGACCCATTAACGAGGTGGAGATCAAACGGGAGACGGCCAGACTGGGCGGAAAAGTGGACTATGAATGGCCTGAGGCCTTCAAGTTAAATATCTCGTACTAGCAATCCCTGACCCCTGATCCCTGACCGACTCGCGTGTCGTTTGGCGAGTGCACTAGTCACGCACACAGATGATGTCCTGCAGGTAAAGAACTTGAAATGACTAATGGGGTTTTTATTTAGAGCATTTTGGACTCAGAAGGATCGGATGGGGTGTTTACTCTCTCTTTAAACCAGACTGATCCGTTTGTAGTTAGTACTAGTTATCCAGTTACCAACAAGACAATGGGTAAGCCTACATCGTAGTAATGAAATTACTAGACTACTATGAACCAGGCTCATCGAATCACTCTCTACTCTGTACTTTGTACATTGTACGTTGTACTTCATCTACACAAGCAGACACAATAAAAATCCGGGCGAGGGACCAGAGGGTAAATTGGAAAATAAACACATTGAATCGTGCTGGAGTGGGAATAGAGACAATAAAAGAGAGAGAAATTTCCACTCAGCCCCTTTTCTTTCGCTCGCGTCAAAGCCGAATATCAAACTCCGCCGACCGACCCACGCGGTTCCGAACACGAAACGCGTGCAAAACAGATAGTAGGTGCCGGTCCCCAACCCAGCTACACGCTGCGGATGAAAAACAAACAAGCAAGCGGAACTTGTAGAAATCCACGAATCACGATCACGATCACGACCACGATCCAGGATAACAGAAATGCGAAGAAAAAACGCCCCCCTTACCAAGTATCGGCGTACGGTAACGGCTTCAATCGCAAACCCACCCCCCTCACACACCTACCTACCTATCCTACCACGGGCAGACATTCAGTCGATCCGCTTAGGACTCCTCAGCAGGCTTGGTCTCCTCGGCGGGCTTGTCCTCGGCCGCGGGAGCCTCCTCGGAAGCAGCGGGGGCAGCGGCCTCGTCCTTAGCACCCTCAGCGTCCTGGCTGTCGGATGAGGTCCAGAGGGTCAGGTTATCCCGCAAGAGTTGCATGATCAGAGTGCTGTCGCGGTAGCTCTCCTCGGAGAGGGAGTCGAGCTCGGCAATGGCATCGTCGAAGGCCTGCTTGGCGAGGTGGCATGCACGGTCGGGGGAGTTGAGGATCTCGTAGTAGAAGACGGAGAAGTTCAGGGCGAGACCGAGACGGATGGGGTGAGTGGGGGTGAGGTCAGTCTGGGCAACTTCGGTAGCGTTCTAGATGGGGGTGATCAGCAGATGTTACGGAATGCGGTGTAGGGAGGGGGAAAAGAAAGGAGGAGAAGATCATACCTTGTAGGCATCGTGGGCGGCAGTGGCGGCAACCTTGCGCTTCTCGCCGGAGGCGAACTCAGCGAGGTAACGGTGGTAATCACCCTTCCTGTAAATCGAGGATATTAATATTAGTTATTGCATCATAGACGGCTTCAAGAGAAACATCGAAGAAAGCAGACGGGGTGAAATAGAGACGGTGAGGAGCCCGTTCATTCCGTGGATAACGTACATCTTGTAGTAGAAGACCTTGGACTCGCCAGTCTCGGCCTTGGGGATCAAAGAGTCATCGAGAACATTCAGGACATCCTGGCAGACATCCTCAAGCTCCTTCTCGATCTTATCACGGTACTCCTTGATGATACCGACGTGCTGGTCGGATCCCTTGGACTCCTCCTTCTGCTCGATGGAGGAGATGATGCGCCACGAGGCACGGCGGGTACCAACAACGTTCTTGTAGGCAACGGAGAGCAGGTTGCGCTCATCGACAGTGAGCTCGCCGCCAATCTAGAGAGTTGTCAGTTCTGTCTCTGTGGCAGAGAAAGAATGGCGGGAAGCGTGGAGTTGTCGTACCTTGGCGACTTCCTGTTCAACTGGTTAGCCCGGGCGCTCAGATAATAAACAATAGGCGAGACGGATGCGACTGACCTTCATGAACTTGACCATTTCTGAAGGGAAAGCACCCTTGCGTCAGCATGCACCACCTTATTAGAATCCGACATAGTCAATCTTACCATCGTAGCGTTCGGCCTGCTCGCAGAGCCGCGCGAGGAACGTCTTGCTGATGAGGGGGTCAGTGGTGTCACGGGGGTGGGGGGAAAGGTCGCCGAAAGAGCATGGCTTGATGCTTACTTCTCACGCTGCATTGCGACGACAAAGGTTAGCGATGGACTAAATCTGAGTGAGGAATGACAAGATGCAGGGACCAGGATGAGAAGATGGGAATGATGATGGAGATGTGTGAGAGGGGGTTGAATGCGATGGCGGTGACGGAAGAGATGAGGGATGGAGGGGTTGAGGGGGTCAAGGAGAGAGCAATACATACTTCAGAACCCATAGTGGATGTGTATGGTAGAGGGAGATGGTTAAGAGTGGTGGGGATTCGAGGAAAGGGAAGATGCAGAGGAGGAAGTTGGTTCAGAGGATCAAGTGGGGGGGCGAAGACAGGACAAGGAGGAAGATGGGAGAGAGAGCGAGCGAGAGCAGAGCAGTCGGCTGAGTTGAGCTGTGTATCTTTGGTATTGGTTGTGTATTGCTTGAGGGGGGAAATCAAAACAATACTGGAGGTACCGAGTACTTCTATTTTGCCTGTTTTCCCCGCCTTATGTTAGGTATCTACTACCCTCTGTGTACTTTCTGCCGGACGTGGATGGCCGCCCAACTGGCCCGTCGGTAACCGGAATACACAAATACAAGAATATATTACACCACTCCTGCCTTGGGCTGCGCGGCTCTGTGAACGCCCAAAAGATACGGGTAACTCAGAACTATAGACAGAGAAGCCAAGAGATTTCACTATTGCAGGACCATCGGAGAATACTGCCGTGGTACTTGTCACAGTCACCGACACCGCTACTGACACTGCCGCTACTTATCGGGTCCCCGTAGGCCCGGCGATCACTAACTCGGTGGGCCTCAGGCTTCATATTTCGGCGAGGCACTACTATGGGACTGAACGTGGATTTGCAATAAAATGTTGGCATATTGTTATACTCTAGGAAACTGGAAGCATATCTACCTGTATCCATAGAACAGAGTAAACCCAAGTCTTGCGATGACGATGATGCAACAGCATCGAACCTTCCAGCAATTCACGGCGCCTGACAACCTCAGGCCTTCGGGGTTAGGCTTAGGGTATGATGTAGTGGCCAGCCCACTCGCCAATCTCATCACATGCCATGCCATACATACACAGCCCGGAGAGGAGGCGACTACACCAAAGTACTCCGGATGCAATAATATTTCCAATTGTTCCGTCCCATATCTGCCAGTGATTTATCACTCCCACCATGATTTGTTGATTTGTTGATTTGTTGACTTTCCCGTATATCCCATCACCTGACATGGGTGATCTAGCCCCTGGGACAGGCACATGATAAATCTCCGAAACAACAAGTGCACTCTGGACAACCTATTTCAGCTGATCGCAGCGATCTAGCATGATAGATCAACTGCGCAGTCAAAATTAAAAATACAGAGATGCTTTACTTTTTCTGTACTGTACTTTTTCAGAGGACTACAATTGGGTACTAGACCCGATCACAATGCAGCCCCATAGTAAGTCTTCTCCGCATAGTAAGGGCCTTCTACACCGACCACCATAGGTGTCAAGCATCCGCCAATTTCAATCGGATGATCCTCATTGACGAAACCACACATACTGTACACACATCACAGCAAAGCATAGCTAGCCCACAACTTGAAAGGGACCACCCGTGGCCCGTGCTGTTCATGTCCATGTCCACTCCAATAGGGACAAGCAGACTGGGGTCCTCTAACCCATGATGCAAGTTGTCACCAAGCTAGGTTCAGCCCTACAGATGAGTGGGAATTAGCGTGCTTATATACATGTACTACTGACACTGGTCTGGTCCACTCGGGTGATTCTATGTACATGCAGCTCGCCACTGGGGAAGACCACCGGCGGTCATTGGGGAGATGCCAAAATGGAGAGGGGAAAGTTTGCAGGCTAAGTGGGCGATGACATTGCGCGTACATCCGTAGATCCAGGGTCCCAGGGTCCAAGTTTTGAAACAAAAACCAGGATCTGAATGAGAATCAGGATGAGGCCAACGGGCAAGTTAGTGAAATGCGGGTAAGGGGTGACCCGTTCACTCCTCCGTCTGTGTGACTAGAACGAGAATGGCTCTGTACTCGTAGGGTCGTGTCCTCTCTCTCAGCCCTGTGTAAGCCAGACAGAACTGGGGCCAGTCTCGCGAACCAGTCAAGAGGCGACATCGATAGGGCTGCTCCGCTAGATGGAGCAGTGTTGGCGCGCGTTGCGTCAGGGATCTCCGGTATCGATGCCGAGAGCTGGGATTTATTACGGGGCTCGGTGGCTCTAGGCTGCATCGTTCTCCTCTTGCCTATCGGAGACCACAAGTGGAGTTTGTCATCTCCCTCGCCAAGTCAAATTGTCTTCCCAAGACACCGCATTCTGCAATGAGACCAGTCGATCTGGTGATGAATGCCCCAGTGTTGGATCCAGGCGGAACTCCACAGGAGGTTGTAAGCGTCGCTGCATCGGTTGCATGGCTCAAAAGGAATGTCATTGATCTATTAGCATCTGGAAAGGTGTTGAAACAGAGGTAGGGAATATATTCATTGCAGATGGAAGCCAGTAGAAGGGTAGATGTATGTATGTGTACACTGGCAGTATACACTTTGCTAACCTGGAGAAACTTCAGCCCTGTTTGTGATGAGTCAGCAATCGGGGAACTGGATGAGAACACGTTGTGCCTCCGCGCTCCACTTTCTTGCCGGGCCCTGCGATAGTGAAGGGAAAAAGGAAAAAGAAAAAAGAGAAAAAGAGAAAAAGAGAGAAATCTCATATATCCTTGCGCTCGTCCCTCCTTTGACCCCTTCGATTTTCGAGTTTTGGCTGTCCCTGGGGCATGTATCATTTCTAATCTACTACTAGCACTTCCTTCCCGTTTCCTTCTGTTTCTTCCCCAGCTCTCCACTCTTTCTCTTCCCCTCCCCAACCCTCCCTCCCTCAATTGTCCTCTTTTTACCACAGAGTGACTTAGAGAGTGTGAGAGATATACGTCATGGAGAATTCCTTCCTGCACTCTCCATCGGAGGTGCTGAAACACTTCGATGTCTCGGAGCGCGACGGATTGACCAGCAATGCGGTCGTCCAGGCTCGCGAACAGTATGGTCCCAATGGTCAGTGTGCAACCCCCCTCGGAGTATGCGCTTTGCGCTGTTGGCGAATACCTGAACCGATGCTAACCACCCTCTAGCTCTCGCTGAAGAACCCCCAACTCCTATGTGGGAGCTGATTCTGGAGCAATTCAAGGACCAGCTGGTGCTTATCTTGCTGGGTTCGGCTGCCGTGTCCTTTGTACTGGCCCTGTTCGAAGAAGGTGACGACTGGACTGCATTTGTGGACCCTGCCGTGGTACGTTTCAACCCAAGCCGCGACGCCTTCGCAAGATTACACCCGAATGGCTACTAATCGTTCCTGTTGTTTACAGATTTTGACCATTCTCATCCTCAACGCGGTGGTGGGCGTCACCCAAGAAAGCAGCGCGGAAAAGGCAATTGCGGCTCTCCAGGAATACTCGGCCAATGAGGCCAAGGCTGTACGTGATGGCAAGATGGTCAAGGTCAAGGCTGAGGATTTGGTGCCCGGCGATGTCATTGAGATCGCTGTTGGAGATCGCGTTCCCGCCGATTGCCGACTTATCTCGGTTCACAGCAACAGCTTCCGTGTTGACCAGGCTATTCTGACTGGTGAGAGCGAGAGTGTTGGCAAGGACACCAAAGCCATCAAGGACAACCAGGCTGTCAAGCAGGACCAAGTCAACATGCTCTTCTCCGGAACCACAGTTGTCAACGGACACGCCACTGCCGTTGTTGTTCTGACCGGCGGCTCAACTGCCATCGGTGATATCCACGACAGCATTACCTCTCAAATCTCCGAGCCGACCCCGCTGAAGCAAAAGATCAATGACTTTGGTGATATGCTGGCCAAGGTCATCTCGCTTATCTGTATCCTCGTCTGGCTGATCAACATCGAGCACTTCAACGATCCTTCCTTTGGTGGCTGGACCAAGGGTGCTATCTACTACCTGAAGATCGCGGTCTCTCTTGGTGTGGCCGCTATCCCCGAGGGTCTTGCTGTTGTTATTACTACTTGCCTTGCTTTGGGAACTCGCAAGATGGCCCAGAAGAACGCTGTTGTGCGCTCTCTGCCTTCGGTTGAAACACTGGGCAGCTGCAGCGTGATTTGCTCTGATAAGACAGGAACCCTCACCACCAACCAGATGAGCGTGGAAAAGATCCTTACTGTGTCCAGCACCGGCACCTCCATTGATGAGATTAATGTCGAGGGTACCACTTTTGCACCCGTTGGCAAGTTTTCTCGCGGCGGCAAGACCGTCGATGGTCTGGCCACTTCCTCTTCTACCGTGAAGCAGATTGCCGAGGTCACTGCTCGTTGCAATGCCGCCAAACTCTCCCACGACCCCAAGACCGGCCAATTCGCTAACATCGGAGAACCTACCGAGGGAGCTCTGCGCGCCCTGGTCGAGAAGATTGGTACCGAGGACGCCTCCGTCAACAAGAAGATCTACTCCCTAGCTGCTCACGAGAGACTGCACAAGGTTAGCGAACACTACGAGAACCGTCTTGCTCTGGAGGCCACCTACGAATTCTCTCGCGATCGCAAGAGCATGTCCGTCCTGGTTCGCGATGGTAGCGAACAGAAGCTGCTTGTCAAGGGTGCTCCCGAGACTATCCTGGATCGCTGCACTCAAGTCCTGCAAGGCCCCGACGCATCTAAGGTCTCCATGACCGCTGCCCACAAGAAGCTGCTCTCCAACCAGGTCGTCGAGTGTGGTAACCGCGGTCTCCGTGTGATGGCCATTGCCAGCCGGAGTGACCTCTCTAGCAAGGACAACTTGCACAACGCTACCTCTACCGACGACTACCTGAAGCTGGAGCAGAAGCTCACTCTTATCGGACTTGTTGCTATGCTGGACCCCCCTCGCCCCGAGGTTGCCGGCTCCATCAAGAAGTGCCACGATGCTGGTATCCGCGTTATTGTTATCACCGGTGACAACCAGAACACTGCCGAGTCGATCTGCCGCTCTATTGGTGTCTTTGGTGCTGATGAGGATCTTACTGGGAAGAGTTTCACTGGTCGTCAATTCGACGAGCTCAGCGATGCGCAGAAGCTCCAGGCTGTCCAGACTGCTTCCCTGTTCTCCCGTACCGAGCCCAGCCACAAGTCCAAGCTGGTCGATCTGCTCCAGTCTCTGAACCACGTCGTTGCCATGACCGGTGACGGTGTCAACGACGCCCCCGCCCTGAAGAAGTCTGATATTGGTGTCGCCATGGGTACCGGTACCGACGTCGCCAAGCTGGCGGCCGATATGGTCCTGGCCGATGACAACTTTGCTACCATCACCGTCGCTGTTGAGGAGGGTCGCTCCATCTACAGCAACACCCAACAGTTCATCCGTTACCTGATCTCTTCCAACATCGGTGAGGTCGTCTCGATTTTCCTGACTGCCGCCCTTGGCATGCCCGAGGCTCTGATCCCCGTTCAGCTGTTGTGGGTGAACCTTGTCACCGATGGTCTCCCTGCTACTGCACTGTCCTTCAACCCCCCTGACCACGATGTGATGAAGCGTCCCCCTCGCCGTCGTGACGAGGCGCTCGTTGGTGGTTGGTTGTTGTTCCGCTACATGGTCATTGGTATTTACGTCGGTGCCGCCACCGTCTTCGGCTACGTTTGGTGGTTCATGTATAACCCGGAAGGTCCCCAGATCACCTTCTGGCAGCTGGTAAGCTTACCTCTGATGCTCCCTTGATTTTAACTCTTTCTCACTATATCTTCTAGTCTCACTGGCACCACTGCTCTACCCAGTTCCCGGAAATCGGCTGCCAGATGTTCAGCAACGACATGGCCAAGTCCGCATCGACCGTCTCTCTTTCCATCCTTGTGGTGATTGAGATGCTGAACGCTATGAACGCGCTGTCCTCCAGCGAATCTCTCTTCACATTCTTCCTCCACAACAACCCCATGCTGATCTATGCCATCGCCCTCTCGATGGCTCTGCACTTTGCTATCCTCTACATCCCCTTCTTGCAGACCCTGTTCTCCATCCTGCCTCTGGGCTGGACTGAATGGCAGGCCGTGTTGGTGATTAGTGCCCCCGTGATGTGAGTCTCCCTTTCCGCCTTATAGTTGTATGACTGGCATATACTAATAACCGCATAGTTTGATCGACGAGGTCCTCAAGTTCATGGAACGCCAACTTTACGACTCGAAGGTGGCTACTATCGCTCCGGTCCAGAATGGTGCCGCTAGCAAGCCCAAGCGGGCTTGAATGAACGATGAGATGAGATGAGATGATCCGATGAATCGGCAGACAGGAAATAGGAAGACTCAATTTTGAAATAGAAATAGACCTGTGAAAGCTGTGCCATCTATCCTCCACATCAGAGGCGGGGGATATATCATGCCATTGAATAGAAGAAATGAATTTCACTCTGCTCTGACTTTGAAAGAGTTGCTGTTACAAGTTCTCCTTTTGCCCCCCTCCCCTCTAATCGGGCCTCATTAACCCGAATCTAAACTCTGGATTCTTGAAAGCTGTGAACTTTGACCCTTTCGCGTGCCACCTTCCACCGCCACACCCTCGTAGAATAAATAACCTTGGAAACTTGAACCAACGGACCAAACAAAGCAACCAACCCCGATGCAACAATGATAAACAGGCTAAAAATCAAAACCTAATCCCCCACAGACGTATTCTAACCGCGTCCAAACACTCAGGATTCTCCACCTCCACAGCCCGTGCCGTGTCCCATCTAAACCCCGCGCTGCAAGATCCCCAAGCGCCGCCGGCTCACGACAAACATAGTTAGACCGCACCTCGGGGTAACTCCGGTGCTGGATGCTGACTGGTGCAGTTTCGTGCGTCAAGACGGGAGGGCAGGGATCGACGTGCCACCCCGGATTCTTCTTGTGTGGGGGTTGGGGTTAGACATACGAGTAGGATCAAAGGCCCCCCTCGTTCAAGTTGAGGAGAGGGTGATGTGACATTCTGCAGTGTTACCCTGCGATTACTCCCTGGTGGATGTCAAATAGAATAACTGCTCTCGTTTAACCTTGCAGCTTCTTCTTCTTTTCTTCTTTCCATCTTCTCTCTGCATTCTTCTCCTTTTTTAAAATACCAAGATCCATCCATCACCCCCTGCAAAGCCCTGGCTTGGATTGGACTGGACTTACGTCTGGCTCTGCTCAACTTCTACTCCCCCCTACCCTGGATAAATACCTTCCCATCTAAACAAACCAACCTGCCAATTCAGGACTTCGTGCAAGTAATCCCCGCTCATCATGGGCGTTAAGGGATTTTTCCGGAATCGCTCCGGCATGCGTGTTGATAATAGTAAGACGACTAGTGCTGCTACTCTCACGCTGCGACAGAGTCTGTATCCTCTTGGTTTGGTTACGATTTTGTTCTTTCTTTGGGTATGTATGCCTTTTTTCTTTCCCGCCTTGCCTCGGCGAGGTTAGGTCTCACTTAGTGTGCCATCATGCTGAGCTAGTCATTTCTAGGGCTTTGCGTACGGCCTGCTTGATACTCTCAACAAGCATTTCCAGAATACACTGCACATTACGCGCGGTCGTTCGGCGGGTCTTCAGGCTGCATATTTTGGGTACGTATACTATATCTGTCGAGGTCTACTCTGCTTCATACTAGTACCTACTAGTACCTACTAGCAGTATAATATATACCCCCTAGTTAGTGGGAACTTGAACCTTGCAAGGTTCAAATTCAAATTGTTTTATGCATACCTAACTAACACATCCATCCAACAATACAGCGCATACCCACTCGCCTCACTTGGTTATGCCAATTGGATCCTGCGCCACTATGGCTACAAAACGGTCTTCATCTTCGGACTCGTCCTCTACGGCATTGGTGCTTTGTGCATGTGGCCCGCTGGACTTAATCAGTCTTTCGGTGGATTCTGCGGTGCTACTTTCGTTATTGGATCTGGATTGGGTTCTTTGGAGACGGCGGCGAATCCTTATCTTACCGGTATGAGGCAAAGCATCTATTGCATTCCATTCCCTGCATTGAATTCATTTCCTCACCCGCGGCCTTCCTCCATCTACACAATCAAACCCCAAAAGATATCCAGCCCAACCAACCCCCAAACTCAAGCTAACACTATACCCCCCAGTCTGCGGCCCACCCCGCTACTCCGAAATCCGCATAAACTTCGCCCAAGCCTTCAACGCAATCGGCACAGTCGTCGGGCCCGTCCTTGGTTCATACGTATTCTTCACCGAAACAGCCGACGACGTCTCAGCCCTCCAACGTGTACAATGGGTCTACCTAGCAATCGGAATATTCGTCTTCTGCCTCGCATTCGTATTCTTTATTTCGAATATTCCCGAAGTCACGGATGAGGATATGGCGTTCCAGGTTTCGGCTACTCATGTTGACGAGCAGAATAAACCTTTTTGGAAACAGTATAAGCTTTTTCATGCTACGCTTGCTCAGTTTACTTATACTGGTGCTCAGGGTATGTTATTGTTATCACAGCCGCCCGGCCAGCCACCCGCTCAGCCAGTCAGCCACTAACTTGAATTAACCTTCTTTTCTTTTTCAGTCGCCATCGCCGGTTACTTCATAAACTATATAACAGACACATGGCCCCCCTCCGACTCCGCCAAAGGCGCGAAACTCCTCGCCGGCGCACAAGGCGCATTCGCCGTGGGCCGCTTCCTAGGCTCAGGATTGATGCGATTCACCAAAGCTCGATGGGTCTTTCTGGTGTATTTATCATGCACGGTAGCGTTTCTAGCTGCGTCCGTGACGCAGCGGAAAGAGAAAGGTGTGGCGATGTTATTCCTGACATTGTTCTTTGAATCGGTTTGTTTTCCGACTATTGTTGCGTTGGGAATTAGGGGGCTTGGAAGACATTATAAGCGTGGTTCGGGGTTTATTGTTGGTGGTGTTTGTGGTGGGGCGGTTGTTCCGCCTATTCTGGGTCATGTGGCTGATATGAAGAATGATACGGGATTTGCTATGATTGTTCCTACTATGGTGAGTTTGAGTTTTTGGATTTTGAGTTTTGAGGGTTGCTTTTGTGGTTGGTGTTGGGGTTGAACTTTTGCTAATGGTGCTTTTTATAGTTCATGGTTGTTGCGTGGACGTATGCTGTTGCGGTCAATTTCTCGCCGTCGTATCGGGATACGGTTGATAAGGTGGGCGAGAGTACGGTTGGGTTGCAGGATGAGAGGGTTGATGAGGAAAAGGTTGTTGAGGCGGAGCATCATGATGAGAAGGAGGTGGCTGTTCATCGGGATTAGATGTAGACATCATGATATCATTGAGTTCTAGTAGGACACTAGTAATCTGTTTATCCAGATCTTTCGATTCAGAATGGAAGAGCTATTAGTACTATGCTATACATTAAGCCAACTGGGCAGTCGCTGTGCTTATATCATATACCCTGGTCTAGAATCTGTACATGTGAAACACTATAATAAGGACACTGGAAACTGTAAAAGATGCACTGGTATCATTATGCAGGCGTTGGCCAAATATTCAAAGCAAGTCTATAGGGCTGTGATAAAAATGCAAGTCAAGCAAAGCAATGTGGGTGACTTGTGATGTATGAGATCCAGGGTAGTAGATATAACAAGAAAAGGAAAAGCTCGAATGAGTACAGATGGGCTTCGTTTCATTCAGTGAGAAAGAAGCAGGTGAGACATGTAAAAGAAAATATAAGAGAGGGTGAATGTTGAGTGAGAGAGAGAGAGAGAGAGAGAGAGTTGCGTTGCGCAAATAAAGTTGGAGGCGGGGGATAGGAGAAACAAAAAAACATATCGCAAAATGCAGGCCAAAATAAAGGCTGTGTATAAAACTTGCAAGCATCGAGGGGGTATAAAGTAAGCACAAGCACAAGCGCAGAAACAGCTCTATCGTTCTAACCAAGTGTGGATGGAAATGAGATGGGGAGGGGAGGGATATAACGCCGGCATCCAACAACAGCAAAAAAGCAAAGCAAGATAGACCGTTTAATCAGAGGAAGGAACAGGCTTAGTAGTAGCAGCCTCGTCACCAGTTGCATTTGCCTCGGCACTTTGGCTGGCAGATGCTTCAGCGTCGTCGTTGGCAGTTTCGTTGGCGATGACTGCTGCGACTGCTGCGGCTGTTTCAGGCGTGGGAGAGCGTAGTGATGAGGAGCGCGGGGGCCGTAGCGGACTAGATTCTAGTTCGGCGGCGGGCTCGAGGGCGTTCTTGTGGGTTGACGGAGGGGAACTGGGTTCTTCGGCTTCGGCAGTCTCCTTGATAGACTGGCTACTCTCCTGGAGAGTCTCTCCGTGTCCAGCCTGACCATCTTCCTCCTCCTCTTCTTCTCCTTCGAACTCCTCGACCTCTTCAATTTCATCCTCAAAGCCATCATCTTCCTCTTCTTCAATAATTTGGCTCTTTCGTGCTGCCGGTCGTCCAACAGGAGGGAGGGATTCACTGGCTTCGACTGGCTGACTAGGAACAGGTGAATGAACCATGCCGGAGGACGCCATCAGGTTGGATGTGTGAATCATCGGTCCCTTGAAGGCGGATCGCTTGCGCCGGGCGAAGACCAAGCTTGAAGAAGGCGAGTACAGTAGTGGAGTAGGCGCAGCCTCATTGAACGCAGAGGGCATTTCGCCAGTGTTGAGAACTTCTCTAGGAGCGCCTCCAGGTCCACGGACAAGCCGAATGTTGCTGGGGAAGCGGGCCGATGAGCCTGGCGTGGTGGGAAGAACCTTGATAGAGTTGTGAGGGGACTTGGAAATCCTCGCAGTTGGCGTTGCGACGGTGTCCATGCTATTCGATGAGATAGAGGACGCCTTGGAATGAGCTCGGGTGTGATGAATGCTGCGTATCGAGGATACAGAGGAGGATGTAGACTTCCGTCCACGCAGTCCAGCCGAAGATCGCCGGTACGAGCCGCGAGGGGTAATTGGCGACGGTGACAGCGAGTTGCGATTGCTGCGATTGCTGCGAATACTGGAGTGGCCGGTATTTAACGGACGTGGCTGACGAGGATATGAGTGCCGATTCTGACGATAAGAAGCACTGCTAGGAGCCAAGCTACTCCCCGCGGAGATCCGTTTGTTTTGCGTAGGCGTTACAATTTCTTCGGGTTGTACATTAGTCGCGGACAAAGGGGAGGAGGATGCTTTCTTTCCAGTATCTTGACTTTTCGCAGGACTGAATTTCTCCGACAGGAATTTGCGAGATCCGGACGATTTGGAACCTGGAGAGCGAGCGCGTTTGGCGGTTTCCGCAAACCAATGTTTCAACTGGGCGAGCTGGCTGATAATCGGATGATGGCGCCTATTGGTACGGCGTCGGAAAATGCCATGGTGCTGTGTCAGTTCTGGCTGCGAGGCACTGACATGTAGCATGCTTGGTCGGGAGGACCGTCTCTTGTCCTTTGGCGGTGGAATAGGACGACGGCGCATTGTCGAGTTGGAACGTATCGATTCCTTGTCGACTGACCGCGGGGTTGTCACTTCTGGCGTGCGTACAGGTAGAGGCTCCGGTAGCGAGGGTAGCTCGGGGACTGCAAGTTGAGACGGAAGGCTTCGCCTGTCTCGGCGTCCGCGCTCGTGGAGCTGGCTATCTGAGTTGGCATGCCCTTCCTCATCTACCTCAACTAGAGCGGCTGACAGCTTTTCTAAGCGACTGCTTGCGGCGCTAAGACGGCGCAGGTTTTTCGCTTCTACCTCTCGTTGCTGTCGTTTTTTCTCCCGCTTTTTCTCTTTCCGTTGCTCTTTTTCAATCAGCAGGGCCCACCACCCAGCCAAGGGGTCACATCTTTGCGCCAGAACGTTCTCAATAACTTCGTCAATGTTGACTCCTGCACTCTTCATTCGCTGTAGGGTCGTTTTCTCCAGAGGTGTGGTAAACGGAGAAGGCTGGGGAATTTTGAGAATAGCGAGTTGCTCAGGGGCGTGTTCGGAAAGGAATGGATGGGAGAGGATGTCCTCTAAGCTCGGCCGGATCAACGGCCGCTTCGAAAGGAGAAGGTTGATCAATGCCTTTGCCTCATCCGTGAACTTGTCGTTGTAGATGGGATCTTCCGTGAGAATGCGCTTCTTTGTGACTTGATCGTCGTCGTCGTCGTATGGTAATTCCCCCGCCAAGAGCGCATAAAGGATTATGCCCAAGCTCCATACGTCGACCTTTTCACCAGCATATTTCTCTCCTTTTAGCATCTCCGGAGCACTGTAACAGACGGTCCCACAGAAAGTCTGCAGGTAGCTGGCCTTGCCTTCATACTCGCGTGTGAATCCAAAATCACACAGTTTGACGTTCTCGTGCTTATCCAGCAGAATATTTTCCAGTTTTAGATCCCGATGAACACACGACTTGCTGTGAACATACGCCACTGCGCCGACCAGCTGGGTAAAGATCCGTTTCACTTTGTCGACGGGGAGTGGGCCATGGCGGAGAAGGTAATTGTAAAGTTCGTCGCCTATGAGGAGAGAAGAAAAGCGCAAGTTAGCTCTATGTGTTCTGCCTTATCGCAACCACGCAATTAAACATACCAGGACAAAATTCCAACACGAGCCAGACTAGCTCTTCTGTGACGACAACCTCATAGAGCCGAGCAATATGAGGGTGTAGGAATTGGCGGTGGTGATGAATCTCACGCGCGAGGTTGGTATCCTCCTTGCTAGAGGACTTGAGAACAACCTAGTAAGTGAAGATGGTGTCAGTTGCCCGTCTCACGTTTTGACATCATCACCCTCGTCCACTCCCCCGTATATGCGTACCTTGGAGCCATTGGTGAGCTTGTGAGACGCGAGATACACTTTTCCAAAAGAGCCCTTGCCAATTAATCTCCCTAGAGTGTAATTTCCGACGCTGCGAAGGTCCTTGGACGAAAATTCCCTGTGAGGCCTCGCGCATTAGCCAAATGGACCGGGACCACACAATTTCGAAATTTTGGGGAGCTGGGAGTGACCTTACTCAAGTAATTCATTGTAGGAGTTGGCAAGCTGTGACCGCACGCGACTCAAGTTAGCTAGCGGTCCTGATGTGATGTTCCCGTTCCTGCGCAAAGCGATATCGGCACCGGCGAGGCCAAGCGCACCACCCATCCCACACACGCACCTTTTCCTTTTGTTTCTGGCTTTGCACCCCCGCTCTCGTCCTGGGCGGCATGTGTTATGATCAATCTCCGGGATTGCCGTCGGCCGCGGAGGTCTCTGCGCGTGTCGAATAGGGAGGCGTGGAGAAGTGGGCTGTTCGGTATTGCCATTCAAGAGAAGACGAAGGGACGGGGAAATGAAGATCGGCAGAATCGGTTGGGGGAGGTAGGGGATGTCGATGTCGATGTCGAACTCGAACTCGAACTGGTGGTGAGGTGAGGTGAGATGAGGTGAGGTATAGGATATGCCCTGGTGGTAGGGGAGGTTGACAAGGGAGAAATTCGGGGAATGCGGTACAAAGCAAAGCAAACCAGACGTCAACGGGAACGTGGACCGTGGACCAAGTGGAGTCCACACTATGCTATTTTCTATTTTATTGTACTATTTTTTCCCTCGAACGGCCTTGACCAACACTAGCGTTGACTCGATTATATCATACACGGCTTGAGCCCCTGAGTGATGCGAAAGTGGGAGGAAAAGTGGGAAGTGGAAATTACCTTGCCCGTTTCATAGTTAATCTAAGAGTAATTAATTTAGTCCAAGTTGTTGCTGACTAGTGATGTGATGTGATTCTACTCCGTTAACAAGTTTGGGGCCGCTCGGGGTCACTTTACTCTCTTTTGGTGTCTTCTGGTGACTTTCCTCTTGCAACTCACCAGGGTTCCCCGGTCCCTCTGCCCCTCCCCCAATTACTGACTATTAATACGGAGTACATGATGCGACTCAATTTATGCGCGTCTACTCATTGGTGCCCACGGCGGTGCGTTGGACCAATGGCTTACGGAGGCAAAACCTGCAGGGTTGATCATGATCATACAATGGGCTGGGGTTGATTCGGCTTTTGCTTTTGCTTTTGGTGGGGAATATTCTATCCCTATCTACTTATGCCACGGCAATGATTCCAGGTGCCGCACGACACGCTCGGTAGTGACCAGTGCAGGATCGACGCGAGCGAGGCCAGTCTCGCCTTGGAAGGCCAGCGAGACCAGGCCAAAACATGAGTGGAGGAGATCTGGCTTGGGTCAGCATGTCAATTCGCCTCCGGAGGGACCTCTTCTGTTTCGCCTTACCGGGGGTATCGCCCGGGACCTTTCCAAAGCCACCCACGAGATGCTGCGTCTTCTCTAGAAGATATCGCCGATTGCGAACGTCATCGATCACCGAAGATCGGTTTAGCATCTGTGATATGCTGTGAGCGGATGTCTTGGAGACAAAAACAAGGTTCCCTGAAACACCTACCGCTAGTGTTGCCCCGTTCCAGAACGAATAGCAGGTGTCCGCCAGCTTGTTGCATCGGCCATTGAAACCGGCACAGGTTATTGTGTCGCTTGGTATCGATGCGATCTTGGGAAGTGAAAGGATCGCGTCAGTTGATAAACGAAGGGTCCCAATATCTCTGTCTATCGTCGGCTGGTGGGCGGCATCATCGTTATTAGTTTCTGCGCTTCCCTCGTCATCGTCCTCACCCTCATCCTCATCCTCGTCATCCTCTTCCCCCAAGTCGTTCGTCTGTCGCGATGCCAACCACGCAACCAGAGTCTCAAACTGCAAAGACCCAGGCGACAACAACTGCACCGGTCGGGTGTCAACTGATGCCCGACGTAGAAACTCTAGAGATCCAACTGCGCAATATGTATGACCACCTATATCGCCTTGTCAAAAAGGTCGGCCGGAGGGGAGACGTCGGAGGGTAGTACGTACTGTGAGCTTCACGGTATGGAGACTCAGCCATGCCACCATCGTAACTCTATGACAAACCATCATCAGTAAACCGGACTCGACTGGGAGTGCTTGAAAAAGGAACCGGGAGGTCAACTCACCTGGCAAGCCTGAATAAACGAGATAAACCGGGGTACATCAATATCCTCCACCTCCTCCACCCCCATCCCACTCCTACCACGCAATATAAACCGAATCCCCGCCGCACAGCAACAATACCTCAAATCACTATTCCCCTCAATCTCCTCCCCGGGTCCGAGAACCTCCCCAAAACTCCCATCATCACGCTGTAACTTCGGAAGCCAACGTAAACACTCCACCCGCTTCACGCGCGCCAAATCATCACCGAGAACAAGCAAATTGACCAGCGCAAAGAAGGTCGCTGGCACATTCGCCGGATCCCAAGCTTCATTCTCCGGTGTGCGATTGCTGGCGCCAAAATCTGTGCCTGAGAATCCCCGGAATCCGCCAGAGGGTACTTGGCAGTGGTATACCCAGTCGATGTAGCTTTGTCGTTCTTCGGGTGTGGTTTTGCTGTTCAGGGCGTCGAGGACGTCTAGGCCTGTCAATGTGAGGAAGGCGAGGAGCATGCGGTTGGAGTCATTGGATATATAAGCCGAGGGGAGGAAGGTCTTTAGGCATCGTAGGTAGTATTTGATATGGCGTTCAGTGTTGAGGATGGGTTCGGGTGAGGCCGAGGCCTTGGGTTGGGCCATTGTGGAGGGTGGAACGTAGAAGAAATTGCGAAATCAGTCGACGGAAGCGATACGTTTCTCTGTTTGATCTTTCCGTCTCCAATCAGCACTGAATTGGAATGCGACAGCGATTTAACGTGGGTGGTGGGGTGTGGAATCTCTCGGTGTTTTCCCCACATAACGCCGCGTCGGCCAGAGACACTCGGACCACCCACGGCCAACTGCCTGCCAGCTCCGCCAGCTCCGCCAGCTCCAGAAGGCCACAGCTGTCACTTTTTCTCCCTTCCAGAACTCCTCAGTTTCTATACCATATACGCACACCATCCGCGCAAAATGGTCCTCCTCTCATCTAAAACCATTATCCAGGCGCACGCCGTGCTCCTAATCGTCATTGCGGGCTACCTAATCAAGAATCCCGCCTTGATCACGAACTGCGATCTCGTATTCATGATGGGCGAAGCATTAAACATTGTACGAAACACATCCCTCTTCTTCAACCAATCCAATTCCTCTCCCTCAACAAACCAAATCAAATCCTCTACTCTATCCAACCTATACTAACCCAACACCAGGATTTCCCAACAACAACCCCAGCCCTCGAAAACCCCTTCGTCTTCTGCTCAATCCCACTCGCCGCAATCGCAATCTTCGACCTAATCCTCCTCTCAACCCTCCCCTACAAAAACGCCCTAGACGAAGCACTCCGCTACGTCCGCCCTCTCCGCAATGGAAATCTCCCCGCAGAAGATCTCCAAGTCCTCGCCAGTTTGCCGGAATATATCACCAAGTCCCTGACGATGTACTGGAATGTGTGGGTCAGTGTTGCGGCGAGTCGGTTCAGTCTTTATGGGGGTATTTCGTTCTTTATTTATCAAGGGAGGGATTCTATGGTCGCTTCGCTTTATGGAGCGTCGGAGGCAGGCGAGGGGTTGGGGAGGATTAAGTCCAGGGTTGTTTTTACTTTTTGCTTTATGGAGATGATGACTTGGTTTTGGGTATGTTTTCCCCGCCCCATTGTGGATGTGGTCCTGGGATTCCCCCTGTTTATGAGGATTGAGGAAATACTGACTTTTTTTCTGCTTTAGATCTTCGCTACGCTCCGCCAGGAACGACAGGAGAAGCTGACCAAGCTACTTGAAGATGCTCGTGAGGAGGCTTCCGATTAAAATGCCTCGCAGTTGATTACCCACGGCGCACAAATTGTATCAAAAAAATAGAGTTCGTTTCCGATTCAATCGTTCAATACATCATACTACATGGTATCCCATTAATACATACACTGGATAAGATGATAAAACCCCTCTCCGCGGAGGGGCTAAAGAGAAGAATAAATTGAAAAAGAGAGGAAAGGAAAATTAAACGAAATTGAAAAACAGAATCATCCACGCCGAAATCGAAGCGAAAGAGATTCAGATTCACAGAACATGGGGTTGTATCGATCATTCAGTCGTAAAATGCGGGCATTCCATTATCCTGTCACAGATCGATACCCTGCACATCCACATCCAGTCCAGCTCAGCTCAGCACAGCACCCTGGGCCAAGCTGAGGCTAAGGGAATGTACTTTCTAAACAAAGAAAGCAACAGCAGCAACGGCACCAGCAGCAGCCATCAAAGAAGTATCCTTGACCTGGCCAAAGACAGCAGCATTGGTGGTGTGAGCAGCAGAGGTCGACGCAGCGGTGGAAGAGCCAGTGCCAGAAGCATGGGTACCGGTAGCAGTGGTCTTGGTGCCAGTCATGGTAGAGTCCTTGGTGGTCTCAGCAGTCGCGGCGGTTCCAGTGCCGGTAGTAGTTCCAGTCTTAGTACCAGTCGAGGCACTAGCACCGGTTGAACAGACGACGGAGGTGGGGACATCGGTTACGCCGCCGCGGGCACAGATCGATTTGGCGACCTTGAGAGTGGCTGTAGAGAATGGTGTCAGTTTTCATTTTCATTTTTTTTTGCGGGATTTGCAGTGGATGTGGGTAGGTGATTACTTACTCTCCTGGTCATCCTTGGAGCACTTATCAGCGACACAGCAGGAAATGTCGTTCAGGAAGGACTTGGTAGTGCAGATGCACTTGACGTCGATTCCGCAGCTGGAGGGGATGGCGTCGGTTGCACAAGAGCGCTTTGACTTTGTTAGTGCTTGTTCGCTAGTTTCATGGTGGTGGTTCATGGACACGGGGTCCTGCGATGAATTGGATACAAACGTACCGCACAATCGGGCAGGTCACCGAGGCCTTGGGCGGCGGCGGTGGTCAGCAGAGCTGCCAGAGCAAGAGTGAGTTGAGACAGCTTCATGGTGTGAATAGTACAGCGGGGTACAGTTGATTGTGTGGAAGAGTGGGAGTGTGTGAAAGAATAGAAGTGTGAGATGAGGGAAGAGGGAAGAGGGAGAAGATGAAGAGGAAGGAAGTGCTCAAGGCAGCCACGCTTTTTATTTCCCAAAGCTTCACCTTTTTGGTTTCGGTTTTGGTTTTGGCCAGGGGTGATTGGACTGGTCCAATCCAATGCAGCTGTTTATTCCCAGTAAACTACCTATTGGATCTATGCTTCGACCCTGCAGCTGTATGTATGGAACTAATACAAGGAATACGGGGTTGTGGAGTTTGGCTGCAGATCCGCGTGGCATTTTCGGGGATTGATTGGACTGGTATACTTCAAGTATGCAGATGTCAGATTATCTTAAATTGATGCGATCTAGGGTTATTCTGTTAAGACTGACTGTGCAAATGCTTATTAAGAGGGTTGGGGAGTAGTGAGTGGTGTTGTTGCCTTCCACGAAGGTACTCGCGTAGCTAGTAGACTCAGGCAGGTATTCCCATCACTCTGAAGGTCCTCACCCTTCACAACTCCCCTCCCACCAGTGACCATCTCTCAACCTGTCTTTTCACTTTTCACTTTGTACTTTTCACTGCCACTCTCAGCTTGCTTTCAAAGCTACGACAACCGTTTCAATCTCATCGCGGGTTTCGAACTAGATAACAAGAAACAATGGTAAGGCTTCTCTGCACCTGGCTCGTCAATATTGGACTGAACTTTATTGCAGTCAACTACAAGACCTTCCCTTGGGAATCTCCCGGAGGAACT
Source organism: Penicillium pancosmium (assembly GCA_031761475.1). Lineage (NCBI taxonomy): Eukaryota > Fungi > Ascomycota > Eurotiomycetes > Eurotiales > Aspergillaceae > Penicillium > Penicillium pancosmium. The sequence continues at coordinate 108,289 of JAVMSB010000053.1, read as the reverse complement.
TCTCGTACAAATCATCGACTACAGCACCCTTGAAGAGTTCTGTTACACCCCTCGTGACCACTTATACCGGATCAGGCGTGTTTACAGTGACCTCACTTCACTGTCTCTTGTATGCCACCGTTTTCACCGACTGGCGACGCCATTCTTATACCAAGGGATCACTTTGTACGATGGACACCCGCATTCTTCGGATAACAAGGAATACAGTATCGTTCCCCCATGTCCCCGGGCACTAGCCCTGCATCGAGTACTGCGTGATAATCCGCCCCTGCGATCAATGTGCCTTGATCTTGAAATGGTCTTCGACGATGAGGCGGAAATCACAGATGAAGACTTTCGGGTCGCTAACGACCTTGTATCATGGCTGGGACGAACCCAATCTCTTCGGCTCTATGGTGGATTTCCTTACGAAGGAGCGTACACAGGGTACCGAGCAAATACCCTGGGATTGATCTGCAATGCGAACCGGAGTATGACCAACCTAAAGGAGTTCTTGCTTGATATGGGAAACGATACCAACGAGGGACTGTCTCTTTCAGAAGCGATGGAATACATCAACTTCCCTTTGCTAGAGATCTTATCTATGACCGGCAATGGACACTCCGAAGATTGGCATCCGATACCCGGCTCAAACTCAAAGGTACGTGCGAAGAAACACCGGGATGAGCAGGAAGAGAGATTGTATGACTGACAAATTGCAGGAACCTCGCACGGCACCATTCACCTGCTTGTCATTGGCCTATTGCAAAGATAGCGTTGACGCAATCGAAAAATGTATCTCCTGGCCCAAGGACCTTGTCGACTTCACCATCAACACCTCAGGGAATGAGGAGGTCGCCCATCTGAGCCTCATGGACGCACAAGACTGGCTATTAAACCACAAAGAAACTCTGAAGTATGTCTACATTGATCTCCTTGGGCACAATCAAGGAATTCAGGGATTCGACGCTTCCATTTTCCCCCGACTCGAAAGTCTCACGCTTTCTCGTACCCAACTCAATGATGATGTTGGTGATGGTGTACAAAACAATCTCTGCTGGGAATCTTCTCATCCCGACCGCCTATTGCCACCAAACCTCAAGACCTTCGGCATGTCGTTCGGAATCCTAGGATGCTGTCTGATTAATAACTTCGGCGACAAGGAGGTGAGCTGGCTTCGACAACTCGGTCAGGCTGCAGCGAGTCGACAATCCTCGTTGGAGACCATTGACATTCTGTTCCAACCGTGGAGTGAGTATCCGCACAAATATGGGAATTATCCAGACGATCATGGGTATCCATGGGATAGAATGAATGGGCTGCGTGATGAGTTGGCCGAATACGGAATTTCGCTGATCTATACCCCCGCTCCATGGACGAAGGAAGAATGGGAGGAGAGAATTGCCAGCTGGCAAAAAAGAACTAGTAGTCGGGGCTTCGATCACCAGAGAGGTCACGAGCAGGGTTACTACTAGTAGATGGTTTATTGCTATGGCAATTACAATGATGACTATTACTGTGACTATGTATCCTTAAACGTATGAATGAGTATGAATGCAATTTCCACATCCCCTCGGAGTTGGCCTGGTAATACGAGTACTGCATACTACCCAATCTTACCGGCCAAACCTTCCTCTCCACAAGTGGGGATTTCCCCGGACCCTCGTACCACAGTACGGAGTACTAGTACTTAGTTCTTTTCCCTTTTCTTCCTGTGATACTAGTAGTTCATGCTAAATGCCTCGGCCCAATACACCCATTTTCATTTTTTACTTTTCCCCTCCAATCTTGATTTCATCCAATCAAATATCCCCAAAGTGGTAGATCTGCCTGTGATTTAAGTCTGGGAACTCCACTTCATTGGTTGTCAATCCCACCGTGCAGACGAATTGCAGGGTACTTGCAGGAGGTCACCACTAGTCTACTTCATTGACTCCGTCAGCCCTCGACCCTCGTTCCTCGTTCCTCGTTTCTCGCCCCTGGCTGCTTTTCAAACCTGCAGCATCTTGAAACTCCGAAAGAAATTTCGCGACTCTACTTCCTCCTCCATCTGTCCATATTTCAACTATCCTGCTTCTGCCTGTACTGGACTGCACTCGATGGAGTAGAATCGCCAGTAGCTCCTTCTGTGCCTGTCGAAAACAAGAGCGATGTCCGCTGGTGCCAGCTGAACTTTCTTTTGAATGTGCTTGGGTGGAGCTCCAGAATCCCCTCATACTCCAAGTATTCCTTCTCACCAACTTCCCTCCACGAGCTTCACATCCCGCCCCCTGCCACCTTAGGCACCCAGTTTCGCCTAATTTACCACCGTCATGGGCTTGGGAGTCTTAGACGTGGCGCAAAATGTTGAGGTCCCCGGTAAGCTTGGACAATCATGCGGCACTCTCCGGCCACAGCGACGCAAGCTAACCTTTTGCGCAAACTCAAGGCACCTCCAACATTTACGACCACGCCTGGGATACTACCGATGGTCCCTCTGGAACCAGCCTGAAATACGACCGGACCACCAAAGAGCCCACGGTTCTGGTACCGCAACCCAGCGATGACCCAAATGACCCGCTGGTACGCTATCCCGATCATGCACAAGTATCTCCACCACGCTGAATTGAAAACTAACGATATGATCGATGCACTTCTAGAACTGGCCACTATGGCGCCGCGATGTCATCCTCGGCATTCTATCCTTTGTCACTGTACTCTGCACAACGCTCAGCTCCATTATGGCCGCTAACACCGTCACGATCGCCGACTACGAGCAAATTACCTTTGTGGACGCCGCCCTTCTCACAGGATACCACCTTTGTGGCGTCGGGGTAGCGGGTATTCTGATTGTTCCCACCGCACGCGTCTGGGGCAAGCGCCATCTATTTCTGCTCGGTCATGTCCTGATGATTGTAAGCTGCGCCTGGGCCGGTGGGAGTGGAACAAATACAAAGAGCCTTCTATGGGCACGCATCTTTCAAGGCGTTGCTTTGGCCCCATTCGAGGCCCTGGTCAATGCCTGTGTGGGTGATCTTTACTTTGTGCATGTGAGTTGTGGTAGCGTTTCCATAACAAGATATGCCTCTAGCTAACAGCGCGTCTAGGAACGAGGGAAACGAATGGCCGTGTCCAACGTCTCGCTCTTCGGAGCAGCCTTTCTGACCCCAGTTTTCGTTGGCAAAATCACCAAGACGATGGGTTGGCAATGGTCCTTCTATTTCGTGGCCATTTTCCTTGCCGCAGCCCTCCCGTTCATGATCGTCTTTGTCCCGGAGACTGCGTATCGTCGGCCCGATTATCTCAACACTGATTTCAAGCACAAAGCTAGGCGGAACGAGTCTACAGAGTCTCACTTGCCACTCGATGATACCAGTGATGAGCCTAAACCGTTTGTGCCGGGGGAGTCTGGGGGACGTGGAATGTCCAGGACAGAAGTCTCTGCAGCACCTATCCCAGAAAAAGATTCACTTCTGAAATCGATGAGATTGTTCAATGGGAGAAAGACAGATGAGAGCTTTTTCAAGCTGCTGTTGCGTCCCTTTCCCCTGTTCTTGCACCCAGGGATTCTTTACGTGAGTAGTTTCCTTGATTCAATTCCCGTGCTTCTTTTGACAATATCTGACGATCACAGGCGTGTCTCATACAAGGCGTTGTCATCGGCTGGGCCGTATTCATTGGCGTCGTTCTAGCAATTGTTTTCCTTGGCCCGCCACTCTGGTTCGAAGAAGATAAAACAGGATATCTCTACACCGGCGCATTCATTGGATCAATAATCGGGCTCATCCTATCCGGCCTCCTCACCGACTCTATGAACAAGATGATGATCCGACTCAACGGCGGCAAATACGAGCCCGAGTTCCGACTTCTCCTGGTCTTCTTCCAGCTCATCTTTGCTTGTATGGGTCTTTATGGGTTTGGATGGACGGCCAACGATGTGGCGAAATACAAATGGCTACTGCCGGATGTATTTTTTGCCTTTCTGATCATTGGGATGGTCATGGGCGCTGTTGCTGCTTCACTGTACATTGTCGATGCCCACCGTAAGTTCCCGCCACCCTCCAAGGTGGATCGGACCAAAATGACTGACTGATGTTGATAGGTGAAATTGCTGTCGAGGCATTTACATGCCTGCTCGTGTTCAAAAACATGTTCAGCTTCGTTCTTACCTTCTTCGCTTACAACTGGTTTGCGCGCGGTGGAATCAAACATACCATGATCGTCATCGGTAGTATCCAGGTCGGAATATGTCTTTTGACTCTTCCAATGTGTACGAACCCCTCTTTCCCTAATTTCACTTTTTCTTCTTTCCTCTTCATTCAAGTTGGCTAATCTTTCAATTCGATGCAGACGTTTTCGGTAAGTGGAATCGGGCATTTTGTGCGCGGTATGATATTCTTGAGATTCTGCATCTGCGGTAATGGTAATGGCAAAAGTAATCGACGCTGTGCCTTCATGATTTTGGCGGTTGATTATTGAATGAACCGGAGTCTTTCGGGGCTTGAGCTTGAGCTTGAGCCATGGGGTACTTACCCCGGACATAACATCTTTATGAGATATGATTTTCTTTTTAGCTTTTTCGGGTTATGGCGATTGAAATGCAAATATCATACCCTTTACCGGACCACGGAAACTTGAAGTAGATTGGACGCTGGTGAGATAGGAAGGGACTCGTAATCCATAAGATAACTTGAATTTAACGGAGCACGATTCCAACCGCAAAATCGAGTCCCGGTTCATTCATGTGCGTAAAGTCCAAAGCTGTGATATTCAAGACAGCGAGGAGACTCTTGCAGGGTATTTATAATACTAGTATGGATGTCAGCTCTTCTCGAGAGTAGATCATATCAAAATAAACGTTGATAATGATCAAGCTGTGTAGGCTTACTCTAGTAAGTCTTCATAGGCCCCGTGCCATGCCACTGGCAAGGGCCACTGTGCATCTCAAAAGTAATGTAACTCTAAGGTTTATGAGCCGAATAGGCACCGGCATACTCAAAACTCCGAAAGGCACACGCCCATGGGCAGGGGGCCGTGTATTGCACTGGCCTTTCATAAACAAGTCTGAATTCTGCAAAAGTATTTTAAACTAAACTACAAAACTTCCAGTGGAGTGAGACATGCATAGCTACTAGCTACCTAGGTACGAATACTAATGTGAAAGCAGGATATATTCTATAGTTTATTGTCTGTCACTGGCTTAAATCCAGACTCGGTAGACCAGATGACTGGGTCAGATGGCTAGAACTCTCCAAAGACTCTATTTGTCTAGCCTCCTTGCTAGTGATTATTTTTTAGGTAACAGATAAATAGAGTGAAGGCCAGACATAGTGATAGGGTCTGCCCCGGATACAAAATACAGACCCACCACTTCTATACTTATTCCTCGAACACGTGATTACTAAGCTTACCTACTTCGTATTGGAAATTTTTCCATGTACCCTGCATTGTGCCTGTATTGTTCCTTCTACACACCCCATCCCGAAAGATGATCTCCCTCCGTACACGAAGCGAGAAACCTAACCATCATTCGAAGTGGCCGCATCGGGATGACACGAAACCTTGATTCTTCTAAAGCATGAGCTTATCTGTGGCATGATCCACAGTAAGATGGAGAGCTGTTTGTATCGCAGATAGCACACACGGAGAACCGCCCTGGGCTGTGAACTTATGTCCTTCTCCAATTCGGTCTCCAACCACATCATCAACGGGAAGCGTGATGGTGGCCTACCATGTTCGGCACACACTGCGCCCAAGAATGCGATGGTCTTTCAAATTCATGTTCTGGCGTCGGCCATATGCGCGTTTTAACGCTCGACTCGACTTGACTCAACTAGGTTTCTTGGAGGCGTGGACTCCTCATGGAACATATCTTCCGGGGCATGGTAAGCGCCAAGATAGGTAACGAAGGCCAGCGATCAATCGGCGTTTTTGAAGCAAGCTACTCTCAAATTCTCAATTTAATTATCGACTAAGTATCGCTCTTAATGCGCCTATCATATATACACTGCAGCTATCACTACAAGCATGACGCCTACAGTCTGTCTCGACATAAAATCCGTCATACCAGCCGCCCAAAAACACATCCAAAAAAAGTTTGGGGTTGGGGGTCTCACAGGTACCGCGCGAGCTCCTCGTCGGTCCACTCCCACAGCTCCTTCGCAAGCTTCTCGTCCTTCGACAGTTTCGAACCCTTACCCAAGACGCCGACAGGGTAATAGAACTCGCCAGACTTTGCATCCTGGCTGGTGGCGGCCCAAAGCTGGTTCTTGGCACCGGAAGCCACCTGTGTGACGAAGAGGCCGACGATGGGGAGGATGCACTTCAGGTACGGCCGAGCGATAGTGACGCCATTCATAAGGCCGGTGTTGACGAGGCCCGGGTGGACCGAGACGGAGCGTATCTCCGGGTGGCGGCGGGCGAGCTCGGCGGCGTAGTGGACGTTGGCGATCTTTGAGATGCCATAGCGCTCCGTGGTGCAGATGGACGCAAAGTCGGTCTTGAGCTTGTCAAAGCTGTTTGTCTCGGCCGGGGGAGCCCAGCCTTCGCTCAGCGAGGACAGGGTGACGACGCGGACGTCTTGGGGCGGCGTGGTCGCGGCGGCCGTCTCCTTGAGCGCCGGCAGGAGCAGCTTCGTGAGGAGCGCGTGACCCATGTGGTTGGTGCCAAACTGCTCCTCGTAGCCTTCTGTGGTCGTGCCGGGTGGCGTCGCCATGATGCCAGCGTTGTTGATCAGGAGGTGGAGCTGGGACGACTGTGCCAGGAACGACGACGCTGCCTTTTTGACGCTTTCGAAGGACGCGAGGTCGAGCTGCAAGAAGGTGATCTTGGCCGCGCTGGGCACTGCCTTGCGAATCTCGTCGATGGCCTCGAGCGCCTTGGCCTCGCTGCGGGCGCCCAGGAAGATGTGTGCCGGGTTGTGCTTGCTCAGTTGCAAGACGGTTTCCTTGCCAAGTCCATTATTTCCTCCTGTCACCAGAATGACCTTGCCCGAGAGGTCGGGGATGTCACGGTCAGGGTTGAAAGACGTCATTGTTGTGTCGTGGGAGGAATTGAGCGATGGTCAAGGTGGGTGACTGATTGAACACCAGGATCACTAGCGATGGTTAATACAGGTGCTAGGTGATTCGAACTGACTAAAGTTGATAGGCAGCCGCTCATTAAATAACATCCATATGCAACTTAGACGTCCCTTTAAAGGTTCTTCACTATCAGGTTCAGCAAAGCCTCGTTTTCCGAGCTTTTATTTCTTTAAATCCGTCACCCTTACTAGTTTTTATCTCCTTTAAGTCCGACACCCTTGCCACTAGCGAAGCCTCTTTCAACCACGCCAATTTCAATATGCCAGGTTTACTCCGTACCAAGACCTCATACCTTATCCAAGGCGACGGTGAACTCTTTTCTGGGTGCACACACCGCCTTCGGGTCCCGCGGGCTGCCGGAATTCAGTACCCTCCGGCCGAGTCCTTTCGCCAAGATTATGCGGCGCGGGTTTTAAAGTAGCATGAAGATTACCGTAGCTGTGCGTCAAAGTTCTTTCAGCCTGCTCCCTCAAAGTGCATATATGGCACAACTCAAAAGGCTGCTGGCGCTACCCTATTAACGCACGACATAGTGTGGGCCATAACTCTGCTAAAATGCCACATACAACAACACTTTATACGCATCTGTCTTCTACAAAGATAATGTGGAAGTTGTGGAATAAGCCGCCGTCAGTCACGGACATATAACCACATTGACCATCGTGTCACTAAGTTAATAGACTTAGTAACTAGTATTATATAGTTAATAGGTATAGTTAGAGAATATTTAGTAGCGGAGTATAAGAAGTTCATTAAGAAAAATTGGCACAAAAACAAGGATTTCATTGCCAAAGGGGTTTTCGAGAAAAATGGGAGAAAACTGCCCCTATTGCTCTCCAGGGTCTACTAAACTGTCCTAGTCAAATAACCTTTTTGTTTCTGAAGGAGGAATGGTAGGTGGACATCCCCAATGCCTAATTGGGCATGGCACCGTATATGTAAAACTAGGCATGATATGTATTTTTAATACACTAATTTTTGAGGGTTTGTTTGGCCATTATGTGTAGGTGGTCTGGCGTGGTGGAATACAATATATTGTATATGGTCGTAGGTCGGCCACTATATTAGTTATTCAACGTATTATTGTACGCTTAATCGTCTAAATCTATGATAATCAAAACCGTTGACTCTGTTTTTTCTCTATAACTAGTACCAATAACCTTCATACCTGTAATCTATTTGCAATTATATCCTCTGTTGCCTTACTGTATCCTGGGGGAGGGGGGTATATTGTAACGAACTGGTGTTGTTACCATTCGAGGATGCCTCACGCCTATTGCACCACTCTAAGCATCCACGCCATACACCTGTGTATCTAGCCTTCCATCTTAGCTTCCTTCTTATTCTCCTCAGGCTATTACTTTTGTCGAACACTACTACTTCCTTTGCTTGCTGCGCTACGCTGTATGATCTCTGTGAGTACCTGAGCTCCTCACATATATTATATAATTATGTGCTATCCCCCCCAGCCATTACTAGCCACTCTACCTACTATGCCATACTTCTTGCTAAAGATTGTGTCTGGATAGTAATATTTTAATTTAGAGTGATCCCCTGTGGTATCATAAATACTACGCCATCCCTAAATACCTTTCTTGAATAGGCAGAAGGGGGTGTCTACCTACCATCGCTCAAATACAGAGGCTGTTAGAGCTAGACAGAGATAGGAAACAGATGTTGATTTTCATTTTATTATAATGGATATTTGAGTAACTCGGTGTATTACGAGTAAGAGAAAATAGGGCTGTTAATACTTTGTGTATTCTACTGCCATCTATATAAAATGGCTAAAACATACCTTCAAAATAGTGGTGTGGTTACAACATATTTGTCAGTTATACTGTACGATTCCCAATTAGGTATTGGAAGGGGGGGAGGGGGGTCTGAATAGATAATATGGCTGTCCACCTACCATTGCTCTGCTGAAATTGGCCTGTTTCCCTCGTGTGCCTCATTTACAGTACTGGAGGCCAATTGCTATGTGAGGCGGCTGGAGCAGTCGATCAAAGGTGCATGCTAAGCCGCAAGGCTACAACTTTATCACCAGCAGCGCCTCAAGAAGAGGTCTGAATTTGTCAACAGCACTATATCCTAGACATTGAAGCCCAGCTGGAACGGGAGGCAAGGTAAGCATTTCAATTGTGCAGCGAGTCCTACCTCTTGCTGAGACCGTACGATGTAATTACATAGTATGCTAGATACGCTATAGTATAGGTAAAACTGTATGCCAAAGCAATAGATTGGGTCACAGGGCTGAACTTCGATGACTGAAAATTGTGTCAGGAGTAGACTTGTGCAAAACTATGGGCATGTCCATAGGCTGACTTGAGGAGTGATACTAATTGGACCACCCCCCGGGGAACATTTTTGTTAATGACCCTTCTATAGGTAGGCTACATGTAGATTTAGGTTAATCTATAAAAATGTAGATTTACTAATGTGCATGCCCACAGATCTGCACAGGTCTAGTCAGGATCAGAAGTGAGCTACTTGGATATCCGTTACTACTTGGCGGGCAACAGAGAACTTTTGCAATCAGAGCTGTGATAGTATCTAGAGCTGGTGGTGTGAGAGCCATTATGACTAGTACCAACACATTATTCTTATAAAGTAACGGATTTTGAATCAATAATACTCATTGACCATACTAACCTATGATTATTAGCAGTACACGAGTCAGATCACTGGGGCGCAAGCAGAGGAATTAACAGACACTAGCATAGTGCTGCCGACCTCGGCTGGCCCCTCATTACCTGGAGTAGTATGTGCATGAAATAAGTGAACAGACACAGCACAAGAAATAGGTAGGGTAGACATTGTTTGATCTTGGCAATAAACCAGAGGCCCGTGAATTTCCTCATACGTCCAGACCCTCAGACTACTGTGTATATTCCGGAGGTTAGGGCGGGCGTACTGCTGTCGCTGGCTAGCTTTCGGTAGTATGTCAATTGGTGTCCTCAGAAAGTATATCTTTTCCGCAATTTCTGCTCAACATTAAGTACACGCCAACTGTCTGATGGCCTACCGGGCTACAAACCTTTTTTGTGGTCAAGGATCTGCAAATATGCATTTCAGAATTTGCCTCTTGGCTCTTACAATGAGCAAGACTTTTCTCGCCTGGTTTGTTCATTTAGACGGCGATATGGAACATTATTCTTCTGTTACCAAGGTTGATTCTTGTTGTGTTTAGTTAAACTGGGAACTTGGACATTATTCCTTTAATGACTCCTGAAATTCTTCGCTCCTGATTGTTACTCTGTGATCAGGATAATATATTTGTCAGATCATATATCGCTATAGAGCTTACAGGACAATGACAAAAATGAGGCAAGTAGCCGTAATCCATTAGTTCAATTGGCCTTCTGTCCTCATCGCATACCGCACGGGCTTGAACGAGAACCTAAAATGCGTCATCAACTAATGAATTGGACTGAAACGCACGAATCTGCCGAAAATGCTAAACATTTTGGTCATTGGGGGCAAAAAACCTGCTGATATCCTCCGCCGATGATTGGTGTAGCATCTCACATACCAAAAGCGGATTAGTTCAGACGACGAAGGCGCGCGCCAAGACACTCTAATTGGAAATATTGTGTAGATTATCGGCGGTTATTGACGATGTCAGACTGACTTCGCGTATTTTTGCCAAGTTCTTGGGCACCGGCTTGCCGATACGAGGGGAGTCAGGAAGGGTCTTTGAGGTGTAGGGTGCATAGAGCGACTCGCTTCGAGCAGCACGATATAAAGAGGGGTCAAAAGGAGCCCACATTCTACTTAGACCCCCTGATACCCTTGAATCAAGTTTTTCAAGTTGTTCAATCTTAGGCTGGATATTTGGCCACTTTGTGCGCTATGAAAATTCTGTCTTGCAAATTTCTTTCTGCTCTACAATACTATGGACACACCACTAGCTTCCGTCCTTTTGCCTCTTCACTATGATCCTGTCATAGCTGAAAATGCGAGATGGGCCAGCAGCTCACACGGGGTCATGCCTGATGCCCCTCGTCAATTTGATGCAATGGTTTCTGCCTGACCTCACTTTCCAATTATCTCTATCTTGGCCAGATCCTCAGCAAGCTGCAGGGCCATATCAATACCTGCACTCTCACTGATACCCTTCAGTCGCTCAATGACCCATTTTCGATCACCATCACCAATGACAGGTGATTTCCCAACCGTATAAAGATGCCAGACCAGCATATACCCCCCGGAGACATTGGCCTGCGGAGGCTCTTCGAAATATTGATGCTGTCCCGGTGCAAACACCAGGCCTAGACCCTGTGGGATGCTGGACAATATATCTTCCCCCCGTTCCGCTATGATATGGGCCGCATAATGCAGCTTTGATTTAAGCTCCGCGCCGTCCTGTCCAGAAACAGGCCCAGACCCATCGAGGTCCGAGGTAATAATCTTGTTTATAAGCCAGCATATAATCTCACAAACAATGATCTCGACCATGCGTGAGTTGTTCCAGAGCCTTATTGAATGAGCTGTCTGATATAGATCATACCTCCCCTTAAATGAAATAAACGCCGAGCTACCCTTGGACTCTTGAATCGATGTATATGGCTGTTGCACAGCGAGGACGGCAGCGGCCGTCTTGAATCCTGCCTGAAGCGCAATCGACTCTTCTAAAAAGTCAGACCAAGAGATGGGCAGAGCAGCGCCCTTATTCTTCGCCACCACGCGCGCGAACAGCGTTGCACATCGCGAGCTCAGAATTCCAAGTATCCAGAACGCATCGGTCGGTTCGGTATACTTGGTTGCTTCGTCCTGTAGCTCGCGCATATCATCCGGGAATGGCTGTATACTTTGGATACAAGCAGCACACATATCCGCGCGCACCTGGTTGAACATCAAAATCGACACCCTACTAGAAAATTGAGATTTACCCCGTGCAATCACCAAAGAGGCAGCACCCTTAACGTGACGAACCCATGATTCGAAATTCGACACGTGCTCGAAGACACCGAGCGAGATTACCGACATCAAAGTGCTATCCTTGATGGACTCGGTCGGTGAGGCGATGGCATTGTTCACGTAGCGGATTGCTTCGGAGTATTTGGCGCGTGCGTGGGCTGCGAGTTCGGGCTGTCGAGTTGCTAGTGCGACGAGGCCTACGGCTGCCATACTGGTGATGAGAGTTGGATGCTCGGAATCGGAGCTGTATACAGTCGGAATATAGTTCAGATAACCGCGTGTCGGGACACGGCCGCCCGCCACGAAGTCCTGGAGGAAATAGTTCACGCCTATGTCGTCCAGACTGGGGTCTGGGCCACGGGTAGGTGGAGGTGAACGAGGCGAGTGGGAGTGGGAGTGGGTCGTAGTAGGAGTATTAAGCTCGGTCGAGGGCGTATCATTTCCTCGTGGACTCTTCTTGGACCGCTTGATGGTATGGCTTGTCTGGTCTCGGAAGACTAGGTCCCACTCATCTCGGTATCCCTGGCATGTTTCCTTGGTGCGAATGCACTGGCCGCATTGCGGGGACTGTTTATCGCACTTATTGTCCCAAGGGAAAAAGGTCAGTGTGTGTTTGTATTAAATTGTCGCTGGAACGGGAAGGATCTACCTACACGTCGCTTGACGGCTCGACAGTTACCGCAGCTTCGAGATGCTCGGGCTCGAGGCGGTGATGACATTTTAATGCGGGCGGGCATTCACGCGGTGAGGAGAGTTAAGTTGAGTTGGGCTTAGAGAAGAGTGTAGAAATACAAAAAGGGGCTGCTATATTTGAAGATTCCCGTTGCTCAGCCCAGCTGAATTAGCCTCGGAGGCAAGCTACTGTCATCAGCCTCTGAGAGTGCTTAATCGACTTCAACGGATGTTCTGTCCTCTTGGCAATTCTGGAAGCGAACGTGGGGTCGAAGTGAAGAAGTTCTCCAGCGCCCAAATTCCCAAAATGGCCCCCAACGCATCGCCTCCAAACGGCCCCCAAACGGCCCCGCCGAGCTGACTCGGGGGGGTAAGTGCGAGATAATTCCGAGAGAAAACGCCTCTGACACACAGTGATCTGCAGCTGTTTACCAAGATCGGTATGCTAGATGCGATCTGTTTGGTCACAGCCACCTAGGGCTGAATATTCAACGTGATGATTGGCCGATACGTGTACTTCTTGCGTGGAGTTTCCTCTGTTATGCGCTAATCTGTTTTAGGTATCTCAATTGCTCGGCCAATCAGCACAAGGAATTTTCGAGTTTCGAGATTAGAGGTTGCCAACAAGCCTCGTAAAAGCTTGGGCAAGATGCAGCTGAGTGTCATGGCGCAATGTACTCAAAATAGAAGAGTTTTACATGAAGAGAAACATAAAAGGGCCCCAATTTCCGCCTGTTGAAAGAGTAGCACACAACAAGCAGTTCTCTTCATCCACCCACCTACGCCGATCACCTCTTTACCTCGCTTCATCCACCTTAATATCAACATTTCCCTGCTTTACTGTTATCTATCGGCAGCATAATGGGGAAAATCAACTACGCTACCGGGATTGCTATCCTGCAATTTATTGTTTATCCATTTATCTTCGCCGCCTCCATATTCGTCTGGAAACGATCAGGATGGAGAGTTGGCAGCAAGATCTGGCGTTATCCCGCCGTACTCTCCTTACTTCGAATCGCTGGTAGCATTTCTACTTTCATTGCAATCGATCATAACTCTCAGCAAGTCCAAATTGCTATTGCAGTGTGCCAACTGATCGGTATTGCACCTTTGGTGCTTACTTACGTGGGAATTTTGCGACAAATGTGAGTTGGAAGAATGTGGAGCTCTGCAATTTGGTAGTACCTGGAGACTAACAATCATCGATTATAGTGATTATGAACAAAAGATGCCTCCCAGACGTCTCGCGCTCGTCACTATTGTCGCTATAATCGGCTTAATTCTCGCCATCGCTGGAGTTTCCACTGCCAAAACCTCCGCAGGGGAGACCTACAAACCCGGAACAATGGTCAAGGTAGCGATGGCTATTTTCCTCGTTGTATTCGCCCTTACCATGCTCCTGAGTGTCTGGCTCTTTGTCGCGCTCTCTTCCTCGTTACTGCGATACCAGAAGAAGTTGTTCCTCGCCATCGCCCTCTCTGCTCCATTTGTGGTTGTCCGAATGATCTACTCTGCCCTTTCCGACTACACCACCATCCAGGCATTTGCGCTCGGCGCTAACGAAACTGTCTACCTCTGCATGTGTGTGTTGGAAGAAATCGCTGCCAGCACTATTATCCTCGGCCTTGGTGTATCATCTGTTTTACAGCCAGACTTTGTGAAGCTTGATCCGGCGAAAATGAAGGAGAGGGATCAGGATCAACAGCACCCGGACGAGGGAAAGCCTCTCAGTGCGCAAGATTATAACACAGCTTACAATGGAGCCAACACGGCTTACGACCCTGCCTACCACGGATCTCAGAACACTGCTTATAATCCTACCTATCCTGGAGTTCCGCAGAATACTGCGTACGACCCAGTTTACAATGGAGCTTCGGCCCCTGCTTATCATGGAGCTCAGAATGTTTAGTCGTTTGGAGTGATCGGGCAGTGTCTTTAAAATAGCGAGGTACTACTAACACTGGTATGATGTTTGATTTTTTTTGGTTTCGGGATTTCTGCGGAGCCATATGAAGCGTCACGGGTTTTTTTCATGTTACATAGCGTGCACTAGTTCACTCATACAATAAGCTTGACAACTTAAGCTCCAGTGGCCCACTGTCCATTTGCGGTCTGGTTTGAAGTAGGAGGTGAAGTATTTGCGCGAACACACATAAAACATACACCGCTTCATTGACAGTACAGGGATTGCCGTGGCATTGTTGATGGAGTGTGCTGGTGCATATGCAGCACTTCCAGTGATTACTGGAGAATATTCCAGTCCCCAATCCCAGCATTGTCTAGAAATTGTCGGAAAAGGATTGGTTCTTCATAGATATCCAGGAATCCAAATTCATGCTGCGGACCCTGTAAATATCGCGATCCTTGACCGATTGATTGCATAAAAATCCTCTCATACTCATCCCCTATCTCAACCTTTCGTAGAACATCGTGTTGGGTAATCCAAGGTGTTTTCAGCTCTCCGACCAACGTGGTTTGTGCTTTACTCGAAGGTGCGTACCAGAGTGGGTGAATGACGCTTGACGTAGCGCCGTGAGGTTTTTTCGAGACCAGATAAAGAGCTCTGACTGCCTCACAGGCTTAGGTAGATTTAGCCAGTCTCTGGTAAATGAATTTCTGTATGATAGTAAGGAAAGTTGTCACAATTTTGGCACAACCTGCTTCCTGATGAAGATTGAGAGAATGTGCGAGTCTGTAGCGAAGATGAAGTCGGCAGGTGCGATTAAAACGACGGGAAGACGCGCCATAATAAGCAGGCACAACATGGCCTTCGGCTAATGGCAGGAGCATCCACCAAATATGAATTCGAGAAAGGCACTACCTGGTAGCTACGGCGCGGTTCAAGTTGTGGCTCTGATATCTACCGAAGTAGGTACCTGGGTGGGTAGTTCCTTTCCCGAAAATAAGTGTACCCTAAAACCATAACATTCATAGACTGTGGAACTAAGCACTAGTCATTATTGTCTAATCATCCTTTGCATATAGAAGCCTTCCAAGGAAGTAGTGCCTGGTAGCCATTGACTGTTTACCATTTCATACGCAAAGCATAGTAGGCAGTGGCTATCGTACGATCGCTTTTCTACATTCAACCACAATATTTTGTACCGATTCGCCGTTTTGTATGCAAAAAACAGCAGTCATTGCCCTGACCAGGATTCTGTTCGCCAAAGAATTGGGTTACATAGTAGATTGTTCCCCAGCCGCTACCTATCGACTGTCATGATAGTGCTTTTTTGAAATATATATTCTTCCTATTTAATATTGCGAGACCGCTGGTAAGACAAATAATTGCACCTATTAGGATAAAATTCATGACACAGTGCAAATCACAGTTATCATGTTGAGTTTTCGGAGACCATCTTACAAAAGACTTAAAAAGCATACTGATTCGCTGAATTTACTTCTGAATACATCTATATCCATGGATGGGCAGCCTGGTGCGTGGAGTCCGTGCGGCCCCGCAAAATGGATCTCCCCCGAAGCTTGGCCTCTTCTGCTCTTCCACTCGAGCAACAATGAGTCGAAATTCTCAATTTCGACCGGATCGTGAGCCACTACAGGATCATCCGGCACTAGAACTTCGTCGAAGTCATGTCTCTGGTCCATTCTCATTCCTGAATCCCACATGGGCCTGGTACGCACCTACCACGGATCGCCGGGCCGGTGAGACGTCAGAGCCCCGACCCAGCCCCTCTCCGCCAGCACACGTCCAACATCTCTGGCGATCTCGCGATAATCGCAAGGGGCGTCATGCATTACGTGTCGACTATCGTGTACCTCCGGGGGAATCGGAGTACGTGCCCCCGCCGCCAACATCCACTTGGCAGACTGCTGCAAGGGGTATTCTCCGCATGGCGACCCACGCGCCTTATTGGGATGTATCTTACTTGGTCGCGGTGACATTCACTCTTGGGTCGGTGGTATGGATCATCAATGCATTTTTCGTGTGGTTACCTCTTGAAGACCCGAAGACCGAGTTTCCCGGCGAGTCTCTAGACGGCGGAGGCATTAGTGCGTTGATCGGTGCGACTATTTTTGAGATCGGAAGCGTGCTGCTCCTCCTGGAAGCAGTCAATGCAAATCAAACAGGTTGTTTTGGCTGGGCGCTTGAAACGGAGTTGAAGAAGGCTGAGAGTAATACATCGCGTTCCGTTGCTGTCACTCAACTCAAACCAACTTCGCATGAATGTCGCCACCACCATGCGAATAGGAAAAATCTCGTCGGAGCAGGAAGACATTTACATCAGCACATCTCTCACGATTCTATGGCTGGATATACGACCTCATCCTCGACTAACGACAAATCATTCCGCTGGCTACCATCGTGGTCGGAACTAAAGTCGCATTACATACATGAGCTGGGGTTCCTCGCATCTCTCGTGCAATTTCTTGCGGCGACGATATTCTGGATCGCGGGATTCACCGGCATGCCTGGTATTAACAACCATTTGAGTCAGGGCCTAGCGGATGGAGTGTACTGGGTACCTCAAATAGTTGGTGGGATTGGGTTCGTCGTCAGTGGCATGCTGTTCACTTTGGAGACTCAGGAAAGGTGGTACAAGCCAGCATTCCATGTCCTAGGATGGCATATTGGTGCTTGGAATTTTATAGGGGGTATTGGTTTCACTCTTTGTGGTGCGCTGGGTCCAGCGATTGGTCATTCTGGTATCGAGTACCAGGCTACGCTGGCTACTTTCTGGGGCTCATGGGCGTTCATGATTGGGTCTACAATTCAATGGTTTGAAAGTTTACAGAAACATCCTGTTGAGACGAAAGGGAATCCCAAGTTAGCGGTTTCTGACGAGAATGGTCAATAGCAATGGATATAACACTTCCAGCAATCTTAGTTTTTTCCAATCCATGAATTTAAAACCTTAAATTAGTGTTTCTGCGAGCGTCCAGAAATTATTGATAAATTAATGTTCTCGATAGTTTCCAGTTTCTGACTTACCTGGTGGGAGATGGAACTGCATGTTGATCAAGATATGGTTATCTCCAATCTAAAAGCCATGGTCATTGCCATAAAAAGATGCCGATCGATGCCATGATCAAATGAACTTACGTCGAATGAAGTCTATTCCAAATGCAAAAGTATTCTGCCCTGTTGCAAGAAGGATGTGTTGCGGCACCAAGACAGAGAGGATCAACCTAAGATTCACAGTGGGGTGAGATCGGCACCTTAGAAGAAGATCAAGCCGATATAGGACGTCCAAACTGAACACAGCGCTAGAGATCAACTAGTCAAGCTACATAAAATCACACTCTCAGTTCAAATTTGCATATTTAGTGCTGTTAGCTATCATTCTCACGGCGTAAGTGGTTGTAGGTCAGTTTTATGCTACGATTGAATTAGTAAATGATGGTCCAATCTTCGTCCTGCTGCTTTTTGAGGTTCGTAGCTTTGTTATGGTTATCTAGCCCCCAAAAACAATGAGCCCACCATATCACTCGCGTGTACTTTCCAATATAGGTTATCACCTAGAATTTCCGACCAACAAATCTCCTATCAAGCCGTGATACAACCTGTGAGATTTACTAACTTACTAACTTCCTATCGGATGGCCGCTGCAAGAATATTCTATGGTCTTGTTTCTGTCCTTATTGAGCTGTGCCCAGCTTTATTGGATCTCACAGACGGATTAATGCACAAGCGATCTAACTAACCAATCATCTATTGACACATGTGCCGATTGATGTACTTGAAAGAAAGCCCGGCCGACTAATTGAGAGTATTATCCACTCGGTCACAATTCTCTTGCTGTATGGGAAATCGGGTTCTGTATATTCGTATATTCCCGCGAGAGCTATCAAGGGTGGAGGAAGAGGTCGCAATTATCGCGTCTAACAGGATCGAAGTATGTTCTGATTTATGGTCTTGAGGGCGGGTAATTGTGTTGTATTGGATTATATACATGTAGAAGATGGAAGATGCAATCCCGTGTGCTGGCATCAACAAGGGTCGGCATCTGTTGCCAATGATGCTTGAACACGTGCTGGGGTTGCATATCATAGTCAGCTTGCTGGGTATCCATGCATTCCTCAATGGCGCCATCTCAGAAATGCGGCGCATTTCTGAGATACTCCTGCCTGCCTATGTCTAGCTAGATAAAATCCAAAGTAATTTAAAAAGCAAGCTGATTTCCGTGGCATCCGATATCATCAAGCCAAGTCAACATCTTTTCCCTCGAAATGGATATCAGTGAAATAAATGCCGAGGATCCGATTAAAATAAGAGAGAAAATTGGGGAACCAGGTATTATACTCTCCACAATATAGTACTAGACTCGACGCTCCTGGGTCAAAGCTTACGCCAGGATGTGGTAGGCGAAACCCTGAAATGGATTCAATTGATTGAAAGGAAGTGTCGTGAAAATTGCAGACGACGCCTTTTGCATCTCATGTTTACCATCACCTAGAGAACTTTTCATTACTAAAAAATCATCCTTGTCACGTTCGCATTGAACATATCCCCTCGGGTGAATATTTGAAGGACTTTGGAACTTTTTCAGCACACTCGTCCTGGTTGATTAGGGTTTTGAAAATGTCGGAAGATTTTACGATAGAGATATATTCCTACCAAGGCCCGGAAAAAGAAACACTAAATGATGTACTTTTGCGAGTATTTTTACTAAGTAGTTGTGAACCGGCGTTCTCCTTGGGGTGATCTTACTAGTACCACTTGATATCCTTTTGTTTCAAGTCTTGAATTTGTCATTGGGTGCAAATACTGAAATTCCCTCGGTGTATAATCTAAACACATCTCTTGGCCTGTTTGTCAAGATTGGTCCTTGTTCATGTTCCTAGCAAAATAAATGGCGTATTCTGTTCATTTGCGAGATATGAATTCTGGTGTCAGTCCTGTCGGTTATCTGTTACGCCAAATATCCAGATATCTGAACCAAAGACCCTATTCAGGCGAATGTTTTATATGGCCAATGTCCTAAATCTCATTGACGATACACTTTGCTGAGATGGCGATAGAGCATAAAGACTTCGCTCACATCCCTATTTCAGAGCCTCAACAAATTTAATCCGAGTGGACCGTCCGAGGGGACCGTTCTATTCTCAATATTTAGAGCTGGCGAAGACTTTGCCATGATAATGATAGAGCTCTTACATTAATACAGGGTAATCTTCGCACCAAGACTCGAAATCAGGTGCTCTCATTTTAGGCTCTGCCCCAAGTCGGGACGAGTGCATGCGCCAGCGCCCTCCCCCTCGTAATCTGAGGTGAAGGATATACCAATCTTCCTTTTGGCGGAGACTGCGGCAGCAGAATAATCGGTGTATGATGCGACCGATCCAGGAGATCTTTGGAAAACTCGCTCCAAAACCTACGCATGGCCAACACCCAACACCCCGGTATTAGCAGGTACACCAAGAATCAGCTCATTCCAAGTACCTGTAAGGGTGCCCAATCTGACTTTTCAATCGAACAACTCGATAATTCTACGAGTCATACACTACTAGGATAAAAGCCCAACTCTCCCCACTCCTATGTCTGTTGTTCATTCCCACTGATTGCTCTTCTGAGACCCACATCGGAATCCCATCAACACAACCTTGACTAAATATTATAAAATGGTCTGTTCATCCACTCCACACCAGCGATTTGTGAAGACTGAGAGACTTCTAGAGTGAATATGCTGAAGTTGGACCATGCCACGTCCATAATGCGATGCGATTGAGAAAACCACACCTTCAAGACGCCTTTCCGAACAAGCAATGCATTTTATGCAATCGGCCCTTTTGCGTCAACCATAAGGGGGCGAGGGATGATATTTGTGAAATAAATCATGTGGCGTACTATTCTAATCATCCAAATGTCCCAAACATATTTCGAACATATGAGGACTGGAGGAGAGATTATGCAGACCAGATTCCGGGGAACGGGGAGGAAAGTGTTGACACAAACACGAGCCTCTTGACGGACATAGTTGAGGCTCAGAACTGTTAGATGCGTCACTTGACCCATGAAAATATTGCCATATGCAAGCAGCGTTCCACAGCGCATATTGAAGTGATTACCAGGCAACTATTGTCTCTATAAACTTCGCCTCTACATAGTGATCACTCCAGTGCAGGCTTGGTAGCTAATTTGAAGGAGGGAGGGAAGTCGAATTCCGACCAGATTATGAAATTGATAATGCGAATTCCTCTCTTGTTTACATTATTTGCGGGATCAATCAATATTTCAAAGGCCCCGGAGACCATGCAAGCTTAATACGGATGCTAATTTTATGCTGCTATTCGCGGCCGTACTGAATTAATGCCAAGTTAGGGGTTTAGTTAAGAATAATCGTAATAGGCATTGCGTAGTCTCAAAAGAGTGTTCGAGAAAGAATCTCTGTGTAGAGGTAGTAGCGAGTCTGGTTTCGATCTTCCCTGTACTTAAAAGCTAAACTGTAGATTAATGGCGATTCCCATTACCATATCCCCCCCTGTACATCGTAATCATAGGTGGGGGTATGAGCGGGTTCAACGAGTCCCCATGCGGCATACCAGAGATCACGAAAGGGTTTAGGCTCAGGGGCATCTATCCGTTCGATTTTACGAAAACCGTAGAGATACCTATAGAGGAATTAGTAAGTTTAAATCCGAGTTATTTCAAGCGAGTCCCATACAAGGATTTCGTTTCCTCTTTGAAAATAAGTTTTCCAGTAGAATGGGGGATTAAAAACCACCCCTCGCTGCTAATTTCTCTAAATAAAGTGACTCGACTACCAAAGCATCAAAAAGAATTTCCGTACCCTGAAACAAGAACATACTCATGGGCCTGGCAAAACCTTTCTCGCGCCATATCTCGATACTCCCTGTCTCGCGCCCAGAACTCTTCCTCATCGATTGGCTTTCCACTAACCACAGTCCAAACAAGATGGTTGATATAGCCACCGGGAATACAAACTTCCTGAGAGTCCTGATTCGATTGTTTGAAGTTGAGAGGTTTTAGGACAAACTGGAACCCCTTTCTATTGAGTTCTCGCATGAAAGTCTCTTCATAGTGTTCTCTCTGAGCAACGGCTTGTTGTCGTCTGATGCTTGGACCCTGCGCAATAGATCCGTCGATGGGGATTTGAATGTAAATCCTCATCAGAGCTTTCTGTTGAGGCTGGGCGGCATTGTGGCAACTCAATTTCAGGGCGGCGTAAGAGATACGCTCACCGTTATTTGCGTACCTTACCCAGCCTGAGAACTTATGGATATGATTGTCCCTGGGGCTGACTGTATAGTAGTACTCGCTGAGTAGCTCATCCAAAAACCAACTACGAGGGACGGGATCGTCGAAGCTCACAGTGATACCGCACAGAAAATCGAAATCACCGGGCTTTGACATTTTGGGCCTTGACGATGAATAAGTTCAAGAGAAAGCGAAAAAATGAAGGTAGAGGCGACAAGAAATTGCCGAACGGGATTAGTAGCATAAGGGAAGGTTGGCTTAGATAATCGCAATGTGATGGTGATGATGATGTCCCTGATGACGATTTGTTATTTATAGTGAAGTACTACATTATCGCGCGCCATATTCCTACAGTATAGTAGCCAGCGTCAAGAAGCAGTAAACTGGCGCTTGTATGCCGGAAACAAAGAGGACCAGTATTGAAGATAAATATTATACTACTAATCCTACCCAGTTATCTGCTCCATACCAGGTTACTAGCAGAAACACTGGGTCAACTACGGCTATGGAATGACTTAGGTGAGCATGACGGAACTACCAAAATTCACTAGAATGAAGACAATCGTGGGAGAATGTTCTCCCAAGCCCAAAGTTCAAGTTTCAGCTAACAAAAAATGCACCGAAGCTTAACTGCAAGGTGCAATAACCGTAACCTATAACGTCAGGATCACTTTCCGAGCCTGGTGTTTTTCAAAAAGCTCATATGCGATCGGTGCATCTGCCAACGGCATGCGGTGGGTGATAAAATCCGCAAATTTATCTTGGTTCTCAGCAAATAGCTTCAATGATTCGCCAAAGACCGGTCTGGCTGCTGCACGCCCCATATTAATACTAAATAGGCGAAAGTCAGTACTGTGCTCAACAATCTTGAAACAAAGACCCTACTCCAGATTCTTTGAATACGCCTCAAAGGCTGTGAAAGGTAGCTCTCCTTGGTGGAAACCGATAGAGGAAATGACACCACAAGCTCGAACTAAATCAATGGCAAGTCTCATTGCTGATTTATTGCCCACGCTTTCAACCACAGCATCTGCTCCTCGACCATCTGTGGCAGCTTTGACAATTTCCGGAATATCATCTGTTCCAAGCTTCAACGGTTGCGCTCCCATCTTCCGAGCCTCCTCTAGACGATCATCGACTGAATCGACAGCATACACGATGCCTGCACCAAGAGCCTTCGCCGAGAGAATTGCGCAGAGTCCGACGGGTCCACATCCCAGACATATAACCACTACCTGATCAAGTGTGATCCTCTGAAAATTTGGACGAAGGGCAGACGGCGCGTGTAGAGCACCTCCAGCGATCGAATCGGCTGTATCATTGTTGCGCAGCAGCTTTGTGATCGCTTTCATGGCTCCGTAGTACCCCGTCGGGAAGATATCACACATGATGATCATCATTTCATCACTAACTCCCTTGGGTATGAACTCAAGAGTACTGTCAGCAAATGGGACGCGGACGTATTCGGATTGTCCGCCGTCCAAGGACATGCTTCCGAAAGAAGGACCGTTGACGCATCGATTTGTGTGTCCGTGCTGGCAGAACCAACATTGCATACTAGGAAGTTTGCAGATCAGCTTTCGAAATCGGCTTCGCAATTGACATATGGGATTTCCAATATTACCACATGGGAGAGAAGATCGACATGACCTTTTGGCCAACCTTGAACCTGGACACAGCAGACCCAACGCTCTCGACAGTGCCGATGAACTCGTGTCCCTAGCAAAAGTGTTATGAAATACTCATTTCCCATGGGTGACCTCTTCTTACCATAGTATGTCCTGTGGTCGTTTTTTGGTGTCCTCGATACATGTGCAAGTCACTCCCACATACACCTGCAATGTGCACTTTGAGGATGGCATCCGTTTCATCAATTAATACTGGCCTAGGCTTCTCCTTCACAACAATATTGAACGGCCCTTCATAGACCACAGCTTGCATGGTTTCTGTGCTCATGATGGTATATTGTTGAGTCGAATGTATAGGCACAGAGGGGGGCGAGGAAGATAGAGAAGATCTGGAGGAGAACTTCTCTCGAATAGCCGGAGGTTAAGAAGATTATAATCGACTCGGATCACAACGACCCATGTCGCGCCATCAAGTCCGATGCATGTCACTCTAAATGCGGGGAATCGGCCAGACCCCCCGTTCGCTGAAGGGGGGTATGACCGAGATAGCCAAGGCTGAAAAGTGAGGGGAAGCTACAGGAGTTCGGCTACCTGTCTGGCCTTCCAAAGCTGTATTTATTTCTTTGAGCTTTCAGCTTTAGTTTCTCACTCGGACAAAGCCTCGACTACCTACCCAACATGTCTTCAACCAGCTACATGATCCCATCAGCCTCAGATATCACGAATCTATATATCAACGGCGAATACATCGAGCCCAAGGCGAGAAAAACATATACTCTCTACAACCCAACCGACGACTCAGTTATTTCCGACAGGATTCCCATCGCCGAAGAGGCCGATGTCGATGCTGCCGTCGATGCTGCCGAAAGCGCGTTCAATGGACCCTGGGGCCAATTCACGGGTGCTCAGCGATCAGCTTGTTTGCGAAAACTAGCTGATCTTCTTGAAGAAGATGATCGATTGATCAAGTTACTGACCCTTGATGCGCAAAGCACCGGAAATCCCGTTTCAATTATTCCGACGCGAGAAAAGACTTATATCTTGGGACATCTGCTATATTACGGTGCGTACCAAATTAGATTCGATAGTTTAGAAATCAGAAGCTGATAAAAATAGCTGGATGGACTGATAAGTTGCGCGGCGACTATTATCCGGCCGATGATGGTTTCGTCAAACTTGTTCGACAGGAACCTTTGGGGTATGCCCCCTTTTCCATTTCTTGCCCTCTGAGGAATGGTTGCAAGAGTTAGAGTTGACCGAGAACAACTAATAACTAGTGTTTGCGTTGGCATCAACCCGTTCAACGCCCCGATAGCGACTCTTTTCATGAAAGCCGCGCCTTGTCTAGCAACAGGAAACGTGTTGATCCTAAAACCGTCGGAACAAAGTCCACTTGGATCACTGGCAATCGCGCCCCTTTTTGAGGCCGCGGGTATTCCAAAGGGCGTCTTCCAGGTTCTTACTGGGGCCGGTGACACGGGCGCATTGCTAGCGAAGCATATGAGAGTTCGCAAGGTAGATGTTTACTTCCATCTGCCAATATTTTAGAGATACGCTAATTCTCAAATTAACTTTTACAGATAAGCTTCACTGGAAGTATACCCACCGGAAAAAAGATCCAAATTGCAGCCGCACAGAGTAATCTCAAACGCGTTACTCTGGAACTAGGTGGTAAAAGTCCGGCATTGGTCTTCGATGATGCAGATCTCGATAATGCGCTTACATGGTAAGTAGAAAAAAAAGGAAGACTCTGATCGTAGTGTACCAACTTTTCCAGGACTGTCAATGCTATCCTCGCACGCTCTGGACAGGTCTGTGTTGCAGCATCCCGAGTCTACGTCCAACGATCCATCGCGAATCAATTTATCGTAAAATACACAGAGCGCATGCGAGCAGCCGTTGATAAGATCGGAGACCCCCTAGACAAAGAAACAATGATGGGACCACTGGTGAACAAGACCGCACTTGAAAGGGTGAGCAAAATGATCGAGAGGGGAAAGAATGAAGCAGAGCTTGTTGTTGGTGGCGTGCGGCACGGAGAACAAGGCTGCTTTGTTGAGCCGACTGTATTTCTGAACCCACAAAAGGGAGCCCAGATATACAGCGATGAGATATTCGGTCCGGTTGCTGTTGTTAAGACGTTTGAGACTGAAGAAGAAGTTCTGAAGATGGCGAATGATACCGAGTACGGATTGATGTCGGGGGTTTTTACGAAGGATATCAATCGTGCCATGAGGGTTTCTGCTAAGCTGGAATCTGGCGTTGTGGGAGTCAATTGTGTCAGCTATGTAAGTGTCTTGATGGAAGTTCAACTTTTATTTCTGTCAGTGTTGAGCCGCGCCGTACTAATACCAATCCCTTCAAAGATGAATGTTCAGGTTCCCTTTGGTGGAAAGAAGCAATCAGGACTCGGAAGGGAATATGGAGAATATGTAAGAGCCATCATTTTGATTGTATCAACTCACCTAACCGATCGATCAGGCCTTGCGAGCATTTACAGAACCGAAGACAGTACTTATCAAGTGAGTTTACTCTTTCACCTTCAGTGAAGACTAGGGAACCGCTAACTATATGTAAAGTATGAATTAAGGGGGGAGACTTAGGACTATTTTTGGATTGAAACGGAATTGACAGAGATAGTGTATCCCAGTTGATAAATGGATTTCTATTCTTAAACATTGATATTGTGATTAAGAGACTGCTGGAAGGTGATGAATGGGGAAAGTCGTTATATTGGTGGTGGGGGAGTGAGCGAAGCTATCCAGAACAGTACGCCAATGCAATTTATGGCGCTCCATCAAGGCAGCTAGTTGAGGGGCAGTTACCGATTTCAAGCAAAGGCTTCGTAGTCTAGGGTATTATCTCAATACTATCTCCAATATCTATTACAATAATTAAAATTATTATTACTAAGAGCTATTTCGCTGAAAATATAGTAAAATATATTTCTTTTACAAACCTCTTTGATAGTGTACTTAAAGTACATCTATAGGTAGCACTTAGAAAACTCTAACACTTAAGCACCCGATTGCCACCAATTGCTTCTTCACCGGCATACGAAGCTGCTTAATCAAGATATCGGGTACAAGGACAAAGATTGCATCAAGAATAATGTTGATGGCACCGAAGCATTGCCAGATTGCAATCTGTCAAGAGTGAGATAACTCACAACGAGCCAAATTTGAGACCATCAAAAACGGCTCATACCACATTCAAGCACTTGCCTGATAAATCCCAAACATTTGGTAGCTCGTATTGAAAAGAAATCGTGATAACCTCAGTCAAGGTCCATATAACAAAACAACCACTCAATATAACGGCTCTGTTATGGCTGTCAGGTTACTCCCAGATATTATAGAATAAAACAGAACCAGGAACGTCATTTTACCGAGACCAATCGTCAGTATATGATATATCTCTGTCACATAGACCAGTTTGAGAATGTTCCGCAGCTCGTTGTGGGAAACTTTTCCTGGTGGTCGCCCTAGCCCACAATTCGCGGTAAGGGAAATCATTACGACTGCAGTTGCCGAAAAGTGGTCATCCATCTTTCTAGCCGTCGAACGAAAAGAGGACCCTAAATATTTCGCTTTGAAGATGCCCGATTTACATTCCACGTTGTTTGGATTTTATGACCGAGGTGTATCCAAACCTGTATGGTATATACCTACTAATCTAAGCTAGGAAGGCTTGTGGTCCAATTATCAAAGACAGTGGTGCAATTAGCATTCTTCTGACAAACCTGGTGACTACATATTTTGGAGGCCTGTAATTCTTTTTCTTTAAAGTAAACTTATCCAGTCAGAAATATATTCAGCCTCCATTCTCAGCTTTTTGAGACATTCCAACAAGTGACTAAGGTCAAAAAGTACCTCTGTAGATGCTAGCTCCCCTCGTCATCACTCTGTTTCTGTAGCGTTTCAGTATCCGCATGCTGTATTAAACAATACCGTAAAATAGTGTCCGTACCATGATTGAAGGGTCATGTGGTCTAGAACAACTTTCGGTTAGACCATTAATACACAATTTTCGTAAGAGGCTGGGACAATCTAGAACATCAATCTAGAACGTCCAGTTGCATGTCCGAAGGGAGCAAAAGAGCTGCTTCAGCAATATCGGATCTCATTCTGACGTCAGATACCTAGGTTTAGACAGTAGTTATATACCACTATCCCCTTTTCTCCCTTTCTAAGTTGTTCTCGAGTCACTATCTTCTAGTCACGAATAACTTAGTGCCTAGATACATTAATATGAAGGGAACTGTATTGGTCATCGGTGGAACAGGTGCCCAGGGGGTGCCTGTTGTCAAATGTGAGCCGACCATGCCATCTCACAACAGCTGCTAACATATTCGCAAGCTCTGGCTACTGACTCCAATTATAACATCCGCGTCCTTACAAGAAGCGCCTCTTCAAAAGAGGCCAAGTACCTGGCAACACTTCCAGGTGTATCCATTTTTGAAGGAAGCACATACGATGAAGCAACTCTCCGCCAAGCGTTGAAATACACAACGCACGTGTTCGTCAACACTAATGGATTCGCCATCGGTGAAAAAGCAGAGATCTATTGGGGCATCAGGCTCTATGAGCTAGCTCGAGAATTTCAAGTCGAGCACTTCGTCTACGCAGGTCTGGAATACGGTTCTAAGCTTGGCAACTTCAATCCCAAGTACAGATGCGGTCATCTAGATGGGAAGGGCAAAGTCGTGGACTTCATTTCTGCCCAGCCGACATGGCCTATGGCTTGGTCTGTTTTGACATCTTGCATGTATATGGAGGCTCTGTCGGAATTTCTGCGCCCGTTCCCTGATCCTAAAGATCCGGGTACCTTGGTTTTTGCGGCTCCGCTTGGGGAAGGAAGGTGTCCTCTTATCTATCTGGAAGATTATGGAGCATATGCGAGATGGATTTTCGATAATCAGGCTAAGAGCAATGGGGTCGAGTTGCACGTTGCGACTGAGGATATCCGTTGGGAAGATCTAGCATCTACATTTTCGCAAATCACGGGCCAAAAGGCAGTGTATAAAGATGTGAGTTTGGACGAGTATTTCAAGCTTAGCATCCTTGATCCGGATGCGATTGTTGGTCATTCCAGTGATCAAAATGACTCGACTTTACAAACTTACCGGCAGAACTTTTCGGGGTTCTGGAATACTTGGAAAGACAATTTGACTAAGAGGGACTATCAGCTGTTGGATACAATTCTGCCGACGAGGGTGAAGTCTGTAAAAGAATGGATGGGAAAGACAGGTTATAGTGGAAAGTATGCGTCGTTGCTGAAGGATCGACGGGACGAAGCTCGGAAGTAGTCAGAAAGCGACTGGGTGGGAGTTTGCACCTAGGTGGTATCATACTTTTTCATCGGCTCACACAAGAAATCAACGAAAGGGCGATGTGACAATTCATGGATATCAACGGGACGGTCCTATACATAGCGACCGGCCTTTGAGTTTGGCAAACACGCTTCTGCATTTTTTCTACTGCAATTCTTGTTCTGCTATGGGTCTACAGCCAACGCTGTTCGTTTGATACTTTTATCTCAAATTCACACGCTCTTCGAGCTCCCCTTCCATAAGAAATGCCCGTATCCTCGAGAGACCGAAGTAGTCATTTTCCGCATTGCGTAAACCGCGCCCTCCATCTCCCAACCAATCGTATACTTCCTGGGACCCAATTCCTCCCCTTGTTTCTTGCACGAGCCAAAATCAATTATCACAGCCCTTTCTCCATCAATCATAATATTCGACGGATTCAAATCATTGTGGACAGGTTCCAGAGAATGCGTATGTTGCACGTCATCTTCAATGCTTTGAAGACAAAGAGCTTTATCAAGATCGCGCCCTCTCTCATCTTCTGCAATACAGTGACGCCCGTTATTGCCTTCCAGGCTTGGATATATGAGAGATGATCTTTCAAACCCTATGACATTATGGTGTTAAACCTAATTTGGACATTTCCGTTATTGAAAATCTGTTACGGAGTTGAATGTGAACGCGAAAAAACCCAGTAAGCTGTATGATCATGTATTGTCACGGCTCAAAAAATAACCACCCCACCATCATGACGTGGTCCCAACTCAAGCACCCCAACCCCGGTGCAGAAGCGCACGAAGCGCTTCGGATATTGGATTATTGTATCTACGCCCTTTGGTCCACCCACATGGCGATTCGCAAATTGCAAACTTGGATGCCAGACTATACGACTTGGATAATTTTCTGTGCTGATAGCGTAAATAGAAATCAAGTAACTTGTTAAGAGATTTTGAAATTTCACTTGACGCTTTTCACTACCGATCCGGCCACCCCAGAACATCATAGTAATACGAGGCATTTACACAATCGCGACACACTGAAGCTGTCTGCGTTCCGAAATCGCAAAAACGTCTGGAGTAACACCTATTATTTTGGAGCGTAGTTGGCAAATAACGTTCTATGATAAACAGCGTTAAGCAACCATATAACACCATCATGCCACATCCAAACTGGACGAGACCTAGGAATACAGAGCCGCCTAGCAGATGGGCTACGGAGGGTTGACCCAAGGTTCTGTATTATATTCGTTTTTTAGGTTAGAGTTTAAGGTTTCTTTTATACCTTCCGGTCGCCAGATCGCCCTACCTAACGTTTTTGGACAATAGCAACCAAAGAAAGTTCAATGGGCATCATGGGGCTTTTGAGTTAAAGTTTTCTTCCTCTGCCTTGGTGGCGATTCCGTGAGAAATGCACATACTCTGGCCAATGGCTTACATGACATCATCACATACTTAGCTAGATGCGGACTTGGTAACACGAGGGATCTATATGAGCAGCCGTTAGGTCGCTGATGGAGAAGTCTGTTTTCTAAGCACTGATTTCCATTCAACGGTTAGATAACACTACCTGACCACAAAAGGGGCTATTTTCCATCATACTGTTCGCTGGCAACTAAAGACAGTCCGTCTACACTCATTATCTCTTTGGCTCGTGTTTGTTTTATATCTCACGATGGCTCGCGTACTTCTACTACTCCTAAACGGAATTTTGGTAGGTAGATCGAGTACTAATGTTACTGCCATGTTACTGCCATGGGTTAACAAGCATTAAAGCTGTGGAAATTTTTGAACATTGGTATCGCAGTAGGACAGGAGCAAGCGTACGATGGAGGAGATGATTGCGTTCTGACCGCCGGTCTATGTTCCCTCATTAGCCCCCCTAATGCGACGGTGGAGTAAGTATAAAGATGCCTGGGATATAGCTCTACAACGAGTGCTAACTGCCATCCTTAGTATTGTCGCTGTTCATGGTATGGATGGACACTGGAAAAGTAGTTGGGTGTCTGAGAATGGTGCCTTCTGGTTACATGACTTCCTCCCTAATTTGACTAACAACGCGAGAATCCTTTCCTATGGCTATCAGGGACATACTGTATCTACAAGTCCTTTTCCTGCCCAAATTCCTGACCATGGGCGGAATCTAATCGGTCGATTATCGGATTTGAGAATAGAGACAGAAGTAAGTACTAGTCCTAGGTTCTTCGGATCAAACCGGAGCTAACTTATTTACATGTAGACAGCCAATAGACCGATAATCTTTATTGGTCATAGCCTAGGGGGCCTTGTGATAAAAGCCGTGGGTCTTCTCCTATCACCGATGTCCTGAGATACGAGTAGCTAAAGAGGATTTGCCATAGGCCCTGACATATGCCGATAGGACGCGCAGCGGACATCTTGAGCACCACAAAGCTGTCAAGAATTCCACATATGGTGTTCTGTATATGGGAACTCCGCACCAAGGCTCCAACAAGATATCCTACCTCAAAATTATACGTAAAATAATGGCCATCTCTTCGGGACAATACGCAAACGACAAACTACTCGACGATCTGAAACCTTATTCACCGTTCCTTGAGGAACTTCAAGACACTTACAACGCAATCAGTATCGACTTTGATACTACATTCTTCTACGAGACTCTCCCAACGCCGGTTGGACCACGGGGACTTTTGGTGATGGTATGACTTCCAATTACAGTTTATTGATGATCGTTGACCGTTCGCTCAGATGGTCCCCAAACATTCTGCGACTGTGCCGGGAGCCGTCAATGCTGAGGCCATTGGTCTCGATGGTGATCACTTAACAATCGTTAAGTATGACTCGATGAAGAGTGCCAATATGCAGATAATCGGTCAAAGACTGCGAGTTCTGGTAAAATTAGCCACCAAAGCGCCCCAGAAACGTCTGAAACCGTCGCCTAATCCTATTGATGATGTTTCCCGAGAGAGACCGAAAAATATAGGCGCAACACAATTAGAGTTTCGACTGGGCCCTGGGCTTCCGGAGATACGAAACGCTCGCTTCACCGGAAGAGAGTCTATCCTGAAAAACATGTCCGATACACTGCACAGCGGTGTGGATCATGATCGTCAGTCGCTAGTGCTCTTTAACCTAGGAGGCGTGGGAAAGACGCAGGTGGCACTTGAATTCGCATACCGAGCTGAACGGAATTTCAGCTCCATATTTTGGATCGACGGTTCTAGTCCAAGGACAGTGTTTTATAGCATTCGGGATATCCTCAAGACGATCAGAAGCCATTACGAAACGAACAGTCTTGACGTAAATAATCCGCGATTCAAAGCAATAAAGGAGGCACTCAATGAACCACAAGCCAGCGACTGGCGATATGAGCATAGGAGGTTCGAACGCTTAAGGGATGCCTTTCGCCAGTGGTTATCCTATAACGCAAACAGGAATTGGCTGGTGATACTCGATAACTGTGATGATCTTGAATCATACAATTTTCGCGACATATTACCAGTGAAACCCTGGGGTGCGGTGCTAATCACGACTAGAAGAACGGATTTAACTGTCACCTGGAAATCATTCGAAGTGCTGGAAATGGATGAGTCCGAATGTGTGGACCTGCTGAAGAAAACATCTGGCTTGTCTCTGAAGCCAAGAAGCAAAGGTAAAGCTGTGTGCTTAAACTTGGAATAGGAAGCAATGTGCTTATCCCTTTCTTAGAGCTGGAATCCGCGAAGGAGCTTAGCAACCTCCTCGGATACCTTCCTCTAGCCATCACGCAAGCCGGGTCTTATCTGAAAGTCAACAAAAACGAGACTGTAGAGCATTACTTGGATTTGTTCAAAGAGAATCCAGCGCAAGTCCTAGGATGGAAGCCTGAAGGCGCGGCTTGGGGTTACAGGAATCATACAGTCTTGACAACATGGGAAATTTCGTATCGTGCAATAGAACGGCAATTTCCCGATGCGACGAAAATATTGCACCTGTGCGGATTCCTTGCGCGAGAAAACCTTGATAAAACAATTCTCAAAGAATTGGCTATGTCAATTTGGAAAGGTCATTGTTTCCGCCCGACAAGTCCCTACAGCAGCGCTGACCCCTCGCAGATAATACCGTGGAGGAATCAATACAGATATTACTGTCATACTCTTTCCTCAAGCGTACTGGGTATGACCAACAAATGTTCATGGTTCCTCTTGTCCATCTGTGGGCTCGTGTGAGACTAGGGAGCAAGAAAGAAGTATTTGCACATGAAGTCCTGAGTGCGTTGTATAGCGCCCCCCTATCCTCATCGCCTGAAGAGGAGCATCCCCGGTTGGAGCCTCACGTGGACTTCATTTTCGGGTATTATGCGTCGAATTTGAAATGCGATTCATCCCCAGAATCTTTACTAGATCCATCTCGACCAACTGTGCCTTCTTCGCTGATACAAACCCCGGTGGACTCTCTATACGGTTGGTTCCTGTTTCTATGGGGTAAGACTGAGGAAGTCATACGGTTTCTGGGTCCTCGAATTCTCGACCAAGGGACCGCTTCTCCCCCAGATTGGGAAAAGTTGTATCGCCTAAGGGATGACGTCCGATCTGACAGCCGATACAATATACTCCGATGGAGCCTATGTCATGCATTATCTGCGCTCCCTCATAAACACCCTCGCACATTGCAAATTGTCGGCGATTACGCATACAGATTGTCGGATTACGACCCTGAGCTCTCGCAGTCATGGTACCGCTGGCTCTTGAAATCGCGCAGGCAAGTTTCAGGAAAAAATCATCCGGGGACTTCCGGCGCGCTGCTAGGAATCGGAATTACTAGCCCTTCATGCAATGAGTCAGGTACCTATACAAAAATGGCTGCGAGGATGAGGGAGGAGATTGAGGGATTCCAAAGCTTCTACACCAAGAATGCAAATCATTGGGTTCAAGAGTTCTATCAGACATGCATAGGCAGGGATAACATTACGCTCAAGGATCAGTTTGAGTGGAATATGAATACGTTTGCAAGATACACTGGGGCGCAAATGCCAGTTGACACGGTGCTATCTGCAATTCATACTCCTCCATTCATAATTTTGAAAATGGCAGATCGTTTTGTGAACTCCTCTTCAGAGACTGCACGAGAGCTTTTGCGGTTTCTCCTGACGGACAAAGTTACAGACTGGTGGAATAGGCTGCAGTCTTGCCAGGTAATGCCTTACATTATTTGCCATTATGACTCTCTGTACCAGACTCCATCAGAAAGACAGGAGCTCCTTGGCTATGTGGAGACTCATTGGAATGCGCTTCAAGACCAAAAGCACGTAATGCAGGCCGTTTCTTCAAAATTCGAGTCATGCTTTTCCACCAGCATGCACACCAGAGTGGCTTTGCTGATGACACTAATTCATGCATCAAAGAATGACCAGCATCTCACTCATAAGTGGCTGGGGAAAGTTCTGGACCCGGATATGGAAACAGACTTGATCTCCCTTAATCCGCGTCACAGAGCGAAATGGTACGCCGGGGGGTGGTGCGGAGAGCCATCCGACCGACGATTGAGGATGGGGTACAATTACCATGACTGGGTCTTGGATGATATCGCATATATCCTCCATTCAACTCACTCCTATATTGCACCTCTAAGCAGAGAGGACTGGCGGGTGGCTTGTACTACGCTGGGTTGGAAATACTTGGAAGATCTGGGGGGCGATCTACGAAGTGTCGCTGAATGGCACCTTCAAACCTACCAGACTTGTCCCATGTTTTGGTCCAATGCAGCGGCTGAATATCATCGGCGATGGGCAGAGAAGTCTGACGCATGTCCAGGTTCATTTCTACTTAAAGAACTCAAGGACACCGTTGATTATCTCTCGGAAGATACGTCAACTTCTTGTTTTGCTGATGAACGAAATTTGCACATGTGCCATGCCGGTTTTTTGGGCACGAAATATACCGACCCTTGATCGACTTGCAACGAATTATTGCTTTAGTGTAAATACTTTATGTACTGTGATTTGAGAATAGCTTATACTGGTATAGGTTCATTATGAACTGTGATTTCCTTCCGCGGTCAAACAGTGGTACAGCATGAGTCTGAGGCCCCTTCTGACCGTCATGAGATAGACCAGACCTTGCCCAAAACGGTAGCGATGAATGACACTTTATCATTGAGCCAGAGACCACGAGTCTGCTATTGTTAGAATTTGAAGTCATCTCACATTTAAAGCTAGAGTTTGATCATTCCCTGGAAGGACTGTTCGTGTCATCCATCAGTTAGTAAATATGATATGCTTCAGACCTTACTTCGCGTTCTCGCATGTGATTGATGAATTTCGGTATTTCAACGCAGATTCTCTCTCTAAGGTTTCTGTCATT
Organism: Penicillium pancosmium; assembly: GCA_031761475.1. NCBI lineage: Eukaryota > Fungi > Ascomycota > Eurotiomycetes > Eurotiales > Aspergillaceae > Penicillium > Penicillium pancosmium. The sequence continues at coordinate 73,221 of JAVMSB010000053.1, read as the reverse complement.
CACCAAAACCGCACGTCAAGGCCCATTTTATCCATGTCCAGACAGTGTTAAAAAAGCCCCTGCCTTCAGTTCCAGCACGAACACGTTCGGCTTCCGCAAATTTCTCTTCAAGCGAAGATACCCTAGATTCGGTCTTAGCCTTTGCCTCTTCCACTATCTTTAGAGTTTCACGCAATCGTGTGTTCTCCTCTTGGATTCTAATAATGTCCGATTCTTCCAATCTCGCATCTCTCTCGGTCTCCAACATGTTTTCTTGCTCTGCTTCATTCTTCGACAGAAACGCGGAGGAATCCACTTCTTTAGAGGATCCTGAAGCGTTGCTTTTTCCCGATCGTCCGTCTTTGCTCTCAATTTCCAGTTCAGATGCCTGAATCAGTTGCTTAATGCGCTTTTCAACCCAATCCAGCTCTTCCATATTTTCACGCAAGTCCACTCCTTCCTGTCCTAGATCTTTAGCTATGCCTTGAGTAGACACGATCAGATTTTGCATCGTTGTTTTATTTTCGTCTAAAAATAGATTCAGCAGGGCGAGAAGTGTTGAAGGTGCTCCAAAGGCCCATAGGAGGCGGTATAGAAAGCTGAGGAAGTTGGACTTTGCTTCCAGTATGATTTGGTCATTTTGACGATATATATTCGAGCTTTCTTGGATCTTCAGATTGCTTTTCTCGGTTTGTGCTTTGGCCTTTTCCAGGAGTCGCTCGAATTCCTTGAGTGCCAAACCTGCATGGGCCATGAGAATAAGCCAAAGATGGAGTGGTAAACATCGGGGAAATTGATTCAGTTCTCACCATCTATTTCTTTGATGACTCCCACGATGTTTCGCAAACCTATTACCTCATCCTGATGTATAGCTGACAAAAGTTGCTTGGCGTATAAAGCAGAAGTACCCGCCGCAAATGCCTGAAAATCCTTGTTCTTGTGGGAATCAGCATAATCGCAGATTCCTCTTATAACAAGACATGGAAAATTGTTCATCAGACCCGCTGCCTCCATTTCAAAGCATAAAACGCCGCCAAGATCCGAGCTTATCCGGTCTCTATCAGCAGCGTTCCTCATCACCTGATTACCAGACGCGATTGTGCCATAATGAATCAACGGTACAGTTGTTTCACGTGGCCTTCGTTCAATGATCTTCATTTTATCACATTTTTCGCATGTTTTTCCGCCCACATGATCATAACTCGCCTGAAAGAGCAAATCAGATCCAGTTTTACCGCATGCAAATGCCGGTAACCCCTTAAGCTTTGATGACTCCATCAGAAATCGAGCCTTTCCACTAATATGATCAGCTCGCAGCTCGGTCACAGCGCTTCGCAGAATTCTCGGAGGTGCATTGAGGTAGGCTGTCCTTTTGAAACCATTAGGTGTAGCCTTCCCGAAATCATATTGCACCACCCCACTGTGGTCGTTCTCTGGCAAGCTGACCACAACATCTCCAAGGCGAATATCTGTGTATGCTGTAGGAACACCTCCACCAATACCGATCATCAGACCGAAGCGCATCGATGGGAAAGAATGAATAATCTGCGCGGCTACTACTGAGGCTGCGTTGGTCCCTTTATCACCTCCTGGTAAACAAACTATCACAACATTATGTTCTCCAACGCGACCGAGGGTGTATATCATAGAGTCGTCCTTGTGACTGTCATGTTCTTCATCAAGAATCCCTTTCGCGGCTGCGAGTTCGAGCGGAAGGGCGCATACCCATCCCACTGTATATTCTTCGCGGGAAAGACGGAGTCGTCTAGTCATTTATGAAGTAATTCCTAGTACCGTGTTAGTGCAAAGAATATATGTTTGGTGAAGCGTCGATGAGCTACATTTCAACACCAGAAGACTTTCTTTGCCTCATAACCCCGCTCAATCGGGCCGATATAATTCCGTCTTACGGCATTTCCCCGACAATTCTCAGTCGCCTAGTGGCTTACAACCTCGAATTGATTGAGGGCAATGATACAGTATTTCCGGAAATTATTGTCACCCCCTACACTCTTAGATTGTTTCTAGGACCCTAGCACCAAGTCAAGCTAGACTACAACTGGACCACATCCGACTTATCATTGTTGACGAAATACTACATTGTACAGGACGTAATAGTAACGTTACTAGACAAAGTGTACATTACCTGTATCATATTTACATGCTGCCCCCATGCCACACCATCAGCCGCAAGCTGGCTACTGCCCTATCGATAGTCTCGAAATTCAGCCATGCTTCACCATCTCTAGAATGATTGGTGCTCGCACGGTTCGTGAAGCATGAAGGCGCGCGCTATCACATCCGATAAATATATTAACGACACGTGTACCTTCCTTTAGCGCCCAAAAGTTTCAGATAGGAAGGTACATCACATATGCATAAGTCCCTATTTATGTTAAAGCTCGAGTCCTACCCCTCTTTCCTCTTAATCAACTACCGTCGTGCTGTCAATTCTACCCCGCTTATTGTGAGGCCAATATTCAACTGCACACATTTCTTCATTACATCATCTCAAGATGTCAGGCCTTGAGGTGATCGGTGGCATCTCCGCGGTTATTACTTTCCTCGATGCTTCGATCAAGATCTACGACAGTGCTCAGAATGACGCGAAGTTACCCGAGACATTCGAGATAGTTCGACGCCGACTGCCGGTTATCCTCTATATCCTTCAAGGATGCAAGGATAAGCTAGAACCGGGGAAAGACTCTATGCCCTCAGATGTCTGTGAGGCTTTAGAGAAGATCCTTGATGCCTGTGACGAAAAGGCACGGAAATTGAGAGACACATTCGAAAGTGTTATCCCTGGTGAGAAGGACACGTGGGAGAAGCGATACGCAAAGGTTATTCGGAGACTTGGAAAAGGGAACCAAGTCGAAGAGCTCATGGCTACGCTCACTCAAGACGTTCAACTTATTGTAAATAACAATGCGGTGATTTCTGCTACACCGGAGCAAAATATCACACTTGAAAATATTCTCAAGGACATGAGATCTATCAAAAGCTCGACTGCTGAGGAAGAGCACCCAGCCTTGACTTTCCATAGCGGTGGAGGTACGCAGACCAATAATGTCAACGGCGGCAGTGGCCAGCAAATCAACAACAATGCTCATGTCGGAACTCAGCATTTCTATTCTGGTGAGAAGAAGTCATGACAATAGCACTATAGCACTGCACCCGAGATTCATTATAGATTACGCAATCTAGCTGGCTGCAGTGAGTGAACAGCCGCGCTTTCACACTTATCCTGCAATGAGGATTCATTGCAATTCTTTTTCCAATGGAATTGCTGCCTTTCTCTGATTACAATCTCTCATTCCATCATTGCCGGACTTGACTCATAGTATTGTGTATTATCCGCTAACCCCTTCTTCATAGTCACGCTTAGGACCAGTGAAGACGAAGATGATGAAGAAGCAGCTTGGACCAGTGACATTTCAGATGAAAGCGAAGACTTATATTTTTCTCACGTCCAGTGTTATCACTGCAAAGAATATGGGCATATGATAAAGAGTTGCCCAAACAAACGCGAATGCAAGAGATGTGAGCAAGCTAATCCATATACGTCCTATGTCTCTTTTTGATTTAATTATCTTGGGAACAGGCGGTGAGACGGGTCATGAAGAAGGATGCTGCCCCAGACAAAACGGTCGTTGTTACCAGTGTATGCGAAAGAAAACCCTTATCCATAGCGTCGCTGACATTGATTCTTTGAGCGGACAGGCGGAAGGTATGGCCATTACGCCCGTACATGCTATGTGCATCGATCGGCGTGGCTATGAAGAAAGTGTGAGATTACTTTTGGTTTCGGGGTTATGCGCTAGGAAACATCGAGTTCGCACTGCGCCATTATAGTTTTGAGTTCGTCTTGCGCATACACATGCAGAATTTGATAGCGCTGATCACGATGGAATTTCGACACTTGAACCGGTGCGGTTCCAAGGGGGGACCAATCCGTTCGCCGGAAGCCTATCCGTTTATCACATCCAGATTCATCGACATAGACAAGGTGGTAAGACTTGAAGTCTGATATAAAATGATAGTATTCGTCCCGAAGGTCAAGGTTGCGATCTCGGGCCTTGACCCGAGCAGTCTTTTCTGACCAGCCTTCGGACTGAAGGGCGCGACTCACGCTAGATTCCGTTGCTTGAAGAGCAAATTCGTTCCACAGAAAAGCCACCATCTCTTCCAGATATAAAGCAGGCTTTTCAATCCTTATAGTGGAAGAGATTCGTGAAATGGTGCTCTTGTTGCAACCCGCGGCCTGTGCCATCTCAGTCATAGATAATTCGCCACTGTGGATCATGTCATAGATAAGCTCATGTTTGGAAGGAGCTAGGTTCGGAGCCATCTTTGGTTGGACCACTCGTGTTTAATTGTCGAATGTGCTCCCAAGGAAAGCTACTTCGGATGAGGGCCAAGGAGGTGTCACATGTATTGAATTTACAAGCTAATACATGATTGAAATGATTATGTAACCTACGTACGAGGAAATACCCACACAACTGTCGGAATAACTCTAAATATAGACTAGTGTTTCTTGGCAGTGGGGCTAAACAATCACTTAAAGAGTGTAAACCGTCGCACCAGTTTCGGGACGTACTGTAACAACACAAGGCTCTGTGTTGTACAACGTTGGGAAGAAGCGAAGAGAAGATGTCGAGCACAGATTGCAGACCCAAGTTTGCTCTATTTGCATCGAACATTCCAGTCTGCCAAGCCCCTCAGTTCGAGACTCGTGTAACTTTCATACAGGTATCAAGCAAAAGCCCGGTATTGTTACAGTATAATTACAGAACGGTATCTGTACACCGTAATATTATTCAGCTTATCACATCATGTGATTAGGGTTTGAAAGAGCATCGCATATACCTCCGGTATGGAAGGCAATAACGGACGTCACTGTAACGCCATGGGATACCTATGAAAACAAAGCCCTTTAACCCTTCCTTTCTCAATGATACAGCCAACGTATCGAGCGACGTTGGGGTGTGGATGTTTCTGAAGCACTTCGCAAGCTTCTATCTCGGCCATATATGGCGGCCGGCCTGGAGTTATGCAGGGCTATCGCCATAATGTATGAGACTGGGCTGCTTGATGTAGGTGTTCGGAGGAAAAGGGTCAGTAGCTAAAATGAAAGACGATTCCATTGTCGGCCAAATATCTTCTATGGGGATTTTGGTAGTTTCCAGTTGACTGATCTCATCCGCGGAGGGTGCGGAGCGACGACGCCATCTTGCCCTGACAGAAAAGTATTCGGCTCCTCTTCGCAGGATTAGCTTTGTGTGGTCGAAGACGATGTTTTCGCCCTTCTTTATGAATGCTTGGCTCTGCTCGTGTATTTCCATAGTGCAAATATAAGCCAGCCTGAAGTCTGCTGTGCTTTCTGTGATGCGGAGCTTTGAAAAAGAGAGCTTCGAGTGGGTTGTCTTCCGCATTGGAAACAAAAGTAAACTCTTTCAACCGCTAATTATATAGTCCAAGGGCTGTTCAATGTATAAATCATCTTGTATTTTAATGGTCGTTCCGATATATTACGGTAAACTGCAGACGGGACAGGCTGTATGACTGTGTTATTAATAGTCCAAACTGACCGGTCCCATGGTCTCTTTTCCAACACAAGTGTCTCCAGTCCCTTCTCAAAGCCACAAAAACCCCTCGACATCACTTGGCTGTGTCGGGACTATCGGAGACCGCATCAACTACCGTCAGTTACCTGACGAGGTTGTCTCAAGAATTTGACCCCTGCGCAGCATTCACAGGGAGGTCTCGAAGCCACATTCCTTATAAGTATTGGTGTGTATTTAACACTGATCAAGCGCCATTATTTTAAATTTCCTAATGTTCCTCTGACCTCGCTAACTTATCTATTGGGATCAACCAGTTTACTCCATCAGAAATTTCTCCAGAAAAGCATTGCTTGTTTCACCATGCGACTCGTCCTTTTCTTAGCGATTCTCGCCACTGCCGTCATGGCACATCCCATCAATGAAGTGTCAGATAGAGAGCTCGGCAAACGCGATCTTGATCTTGACGAAGTGACCGGACTTGTTCAAGGCCTCGTGGCTAAGCTTAACCTCGGCGACGGCGGCGGCGGCGGCGTGAGTGACAAAATCTAATTACACGAAAAGGGGAAGCCCATTTATTTTAGCTTCTATAGGGCGCAAACCTTTAGCCTTCGTTTTGCTCGCAACAATTTGTTTGGTTAAAGGCAGATGACAAAATAGCCGACGGTATATCCGGCTGAGGATGGATTTTTATCGCGTGGTGGAGACTCAAGATAAGCAAATATATGAAGAAAATGGCTACGGAGTGATTGGAGAAGGTCAATATGTAAACTATCTTGAATTAGCCATAGAGTCACCATTGAAGAGAGGAATAAAGTGGTATTTGGAGAGACAACATTCCCTTGTCTTGTATACACGGCCGCCCATTCCACTCATCCAGCCAAAGTATTAAGGAAATGAGTTAATTGGGCTGCAGTGGTACCTTACGCAATCTCAATGGGCCCTAAGAAGCCCCAAACGCTGTAGTAATGCAGCTGCGAGATTCATAGGAGGGGACTCAACATATTCCCATCACCATTCACCATCCCTGTTTCTTTGAATCCAGCTGGATCTCGGGGTTGGAACCAGCTTGTGAAGTCCCCATGTGACATACCGTCCATAATCGAAGGGCGCAGACTTTCTATCTGATGGACGACACAGAAACCGGATATGCGGCTATAGATAGATCAGTACTTGTTGACTCTTCGTGTCCAAGATGGATTCCGTACAGTTGACGGGAGTTCTCATCAAAATGAGCCTGCCGATCTGAGGGAGCAATGGAAACCATTCGCCGTGATTGAAACTCTTAAATAACGTGACTAGATTAGCAAGGTATCAGAAATAGATAAACTGAAACACGAACATGCTTGTATGCAGCCCGGAACTTGGCTCGGACCTCATCATGGTATCATCTATCTTGAGGCCAAAACCTATCGCGGTTGAGTTAATTCCGAGGCACCGCATCCCAGACAAGATGATTGATGTATCCATTCAAGTTCCTTTGGCACATATTTGTCCTTGGTCCGGGATACCTTCTTGTGATTGCGAAATGTTGTACTTCCTTTGCATGGATGCGGAGGCACCCTGGGTATGTGGAAAAACGGCTTGTCGTAGTCTTTTGCTGTGTTGGATTGATGAGAATTTGGGCATAAATCCCCATTACTCCGTTTCTCATGAGTGTTGAGGATTGTGGCTCGCGAAGCTGAAAGCAGCCCTCGTACGGACCCCGATGGCATCCTTAATTCGCGTTGGTCAGATTTCTCGTGGTGTTTGCTGAGCTCTCCCAAGAACTTACTCCCTAGGACCGGGTGTCGAAGCTCAAGATCGTTCCGCACATATGATGGAATCACCGGCCCGAGCATCTGGGAAGGAAGAAGTTCTGTAGAAGAGAGGATGGGAATGGGAGAGGGAAACAATAATAAGTGGCTATCTACTGTAGATGGGGAAGGGACGGTAGATACAAAGGATACCTAGGATACCTAAAGTAGGAAGGAGCTCTGCCTTCTGAACACATGTGCCCAGGCAACTACGCCTTAAAAAGGGGCAAAATTGAGGCAGGTGCGACCAGGAGAGTAGCTTACCTCACAATGGGTCTCTACTAGTATTTACGAGTATTATATGTAATTCAAAAACGGTAGTGTATAGATGGAGGTAGATGATGATGGTATTGATGGGTGGTGGTAGGTAATACTAGGCACAGATATGAGAAAGACAAAGAAGTTATCAGTACTAGTATTCTAACAAAAGGTATGGAATGCCGTATTCCTGAGGCATAATGGCCTCAGCATGTCACCACTAGTAGGTAGCCAGCACTAAATTGTAGAGAAATGAACGCTATACAACCAGTATCCTACCCAAGTATATACTATTGAAGCTTGGTACCTAGGCACTCTTCGCTAGAAGGCACCCTTGCAAAACCCCTGGTTTGATTGCGCCTCTGGGGTGTGGTAGGCTCTCATGATGTAAATTTGAATTTTATAGTGGACTGGAGTGACAGCGGAGGACAGGTCCGATCATACTCATATTGAACACTCCACCTCCACTCTACTGATGATCCTGATCCCCACTGTTCGACCCTACAGGACCCGATTTTTTAGATCAGCTTAAGTGGGTCCCTCCATCACCTAGTGTGACTAGTTTATGAGTGAGCTACGAGTAGAGACGAGAGGAGCTCACACCCCGACTGTAACCCTACCCGATTCGGCCTCGGGTATCGGGCGTCATCAGTCACGACTCAAAGAATAGCGCTGAGAGTCGACCGACACTGCTAGTAAGCCCCGGGGGATGGGCAGAATGATTTCTGCCAGGATCGATCTGACCCCAGCTGCCAAAATCCCAGATAAAGTTCTCGCGAGATCGTCCCCCTCGAGTCACCAGGTTCGTGGATGCAAATCCTGGGCGATCACAGTTGTGTCTCCACCACGAGGAACCGATCGAATGCGGATGGGGGATGGGATGGATGGATGGATGGATGGGATTAACTGAAGGTTAAACGCAGCTAAACTCAGCCTAGCGAAGCCCGCTAATCCACAGTAGCTCCGCTGGGAGAGCGCTCATTGATTCATCGATTGAGTTTTGGGGGGGAAATGATGCAATGAGGATCCTCTTTGGATCCTCTTCAGCAGCCGACGACGTCACGGGTCCAGGAAGCTACCGGACTTCCATTCCACCACAACTAGCACTTATTGCACTTTCATCACTTCAACTTGACTTAAGTTCAAGTTAACTGGCACTGGCACTGGTCATGTCTTAAACCTTGATTCCCCCGCGCTTTTCTCCTCATCCTACTGCTACTGCTGCTCCTACTCCACAACTTCATCCCTTCGCAGTTCCAGCAGTCCCCGGAATGGCTACTGCGCAAATGCCGGGTCCAAGGTCCGCGAGGCTGGCTGATGATGGTAAGACCCTCTGATCGTCACTACTGTGCACTATGCACTGTGCACTGTTCGCTAACTCCCATGCGTTCCTGAAACAGCCGCCACTGCTGCTCTCTATGCGACACATCCTCGACGCAAGGCATCCCTAACTGTGCCCACCCCGGAAACCCAGTTTCTAAGTGAGTTGATATCCCCCTGCCCTTGCCCCGCGCCATGGTGATAAGATCACACCAAGCTAATAATGAACATCGCAACAGATCCACAAACCACCACCGGTGCCGCAAATCTAAGCGCAGCATCCGCCGGCGCAGCTCTCGCCCACGCAAACCAAAAACCAATCGAAGTATGGTCACCCCCCGGTCGCTTCACGGACGCGGAAAAAGCCGCCTGGTCCGTGAGGGATTTCGTTCAGCCCGAGTTCCCTCAACCGAGCACCGGATACAGCGCAGCAGGACTAGGCGCTGCGATCATCGCCGTACGCGAACAGCGTGCTTCATCATCAAACCTCTCTCCAACTCGGGCGGCCTCTACGAGTAAACCCGACATTTCCACCACCGACCATACTACCGCTGCTGTGGGCGGTCCTAGTGACCAGGATAAGGCGCTACTTGCGGCGACTGGAGCCTATGCAAACCGGAAACGAGCGGACTCAGCTCCAAGTGAACCGGTCTTGCCGGCTGATACTACTACTCCTTATGCACTTCGCGCTGCGGGCGCATCACAACGCGCCAGGGCCGGAGAGGAGGGGCCTCTAGATCAAATTGATCCCGCGATGGAGGCCAGTCGAATCCAGCACGCGCATGCTGCTGCTCGGATGTATACCTCGTCCCCACCCGTCGCGAGCGAAGTCGAAGCGCGCAATCGCCGCAACTCATTACACGCTGCGGCTCTAGTCATGGCGAAGAATATGTACGATGCCTCCGGTCCGAAGGGTGACACAGCAACCGTGGACCCGGCAATCTACGCCGCACAAGAAGGTCAAAACCGCCTACAATATCGCAACACCGTTAGTGGAGCCATGGGGACTACAGCTCACAAGGCTCTGGCCCTGCAGGAAGCGGCTCAGAAGCGGGCGGCGGAGAAACTAGCCCTCATGAGAGATGATCATGCGGAAATGCAACAGTATTATGGCACTGCGCCTCAGCCTCAGCGATCGCGTCTGACGACGCGTCGAAAGCGGACGTCTAGTGATGCTGATCCGTCCCAAGTGGATGCGGAGCAGTCGAGGCACATCCGTAATCAGATGACTAGTCTACGGTCGAAGGTTGATCGTGTTGACGTGCAGAGGCAGAGAGATCGTAATCTTCTTATGGAAGCTGCTCAGCGGAATGTGGATGCGACTATCCAGGACATGGAAATGAAGTTGTACAGTAATACCGGCCGTGCCCCGCCGTCCGTTCAGAAGCAGTGGGAGGACGCGGCTCGGGAACGAGCTCGTCAGGAGGCCGAGGTCTCTGAGGCGAGTCGTGCCCCGGAGGGCCGAGTGAATATTGGCGGTCAACACTTTATGGATATGGCTGATGTCGAAGCTGTTGCTCGATCCCGTGTTCAGCCGGCTTTGGACGAGATTACTGACCAGGCTGAACAGCGTCGAGCGGAGGAGCTTGAAGCTCGTCTTGATGCTGAGGAGAACCAGAGACAGGCTGCGATTGAGAAGGAGCGCGAGGCTTCTTTGCGTGCTCTTGGGGGAGAAAAGGGTTAGTAACAGTCTTCTCTTCAACCTCGGCGTATTCTAACCCATCATTTAGAAGAAAAATCACGTTCTGAAAAGCGCCAGCTCAAGGGCTTGAGCTTTTTACTTTTCAGAAAGAAGAGCAAGCGTACTCGCGGTGAGAAGCCTGAAGAACAGGCGGAGGAAGCTGTCCAGCAAGCGACCCCTACCGTACCCGCTGTTGAGGAGACGCCGGCTGTCGCAGAAGCACCTACTGCTGAAGCACCCGCTGTCAAGGAAGCACCTGCTGTCAAGGAAGCACCGGCTGTCAAGGAAGCACCGACTGTCGAGGAAGCACCGGCTGTTGCAACGGCCGCCGAGCCAGCCGCTACTGAGCCAACTGCCCATGAAGAACCCGAAGCCATCGCCGAGGATCGATCCGAAGATATGACCGCTACTTCAGACCATGCTGCCGCATCCAAGATATCCACCGCCGAAGAGCATGGTCCCTCAACCGTTTTCGCAGCCGGCCCAGCTGCCCCAGTCGCAGCACCAGTCCGACTAGTCACCACCGGACCCTCTGAGACATCCGAAACACACGCAGGCATCCCCCAAAGAGATGCAGCCGCTACCGCGGGAATAAACGACATGCACGTCGTGCGACCTATCACAAGTCCCCGGGCCGATTCAAAACTAAAGAACTGGTTCAGAGATCGACTGGTCCGTCGAAGCAGCGGCCCGATACCCGTCTACCCGCACCAGCCAGGCCCCGACTTCAAGAGCGGCAGCGAGATTGGCTTTACCGGAGGTGCAGCACTGACCGGCCAAGGCCGGGGTGAATCTCGTGGGGCGGCTTTGAGCTCTCATCCCATTGATCCCAGTAATGATGGGAATGGGGATGAGTTGGACCAAAGCCCGCCTAGTCACAACGGAGGCACGTTTCTCGAAATGACTAAATCCACTACCGGTGGTACGGGTGGTGATTCAGTTTCCAGCTCGGCTCAACAAAATGGTAATGACCATGACGGTGGCAATGTCAATTCCAATGCTAATGGTACTGGAAAGAGACAGCGTCTTCGAAAAAGTTTCATGAAGTTGTCCCGTAACTCGGCAGACTCGAAGACGAATGGCTACGCCAATGGCGGCAGCCGCTCCCGCCAAGACTCCTCTTTGTCCGAGACAAAGGTTTCTGGCACTGGGGAGGGTCTTCAGAATTTACGACACAGTGCTACTGAGCAGGGTCTTCCTGCCCCGCCTATCCTGGGTCAAACGGCCAGTACGGGTCGGGAGTCTAGGTTCTCTGAAGATCTGTGATTTGATCTGATCTGATCTGATCTCGATTTGAATCTTCTTGTAATCTATCTTTTTTGTCCATTTCCTTTCCTTTCCTTCCCAGCTATGTATGGGATTCTATCCATTCGCTTCTTCTGCTCAATACCTTTCTTTCTCCATGTTTTTATTTTTACTTTTATTCTTTATGATTTATTTCGGAATTTACGCCGGTGTTTCAGTGCTGTGCACTATGTTGGGACAGGGACAGGGACAAAGACAAAGACGACAATTTGAAGGAATTTACGCAAAGGCGCTGGATTAAACTACCAACTACTACTACATACACGACTGTTATGCTTATGCTTATGCTTCATGCTTCATGCTTCATGCTGTGCCGCAAATACTAGTACCTGATTATTGATTAATCGACCAATTTGAGATTTTACTTATCAGGTTCGTGCGGAATGAATTGAGATGTCTTTTTATTGAAAGGTTTTCAGGTTCAAGTTCAAGTTTATTTTTTACTTCCGAGTACTGTATTGTGATATGATAGAACTAGCTGGAAGTCAGACTCGGCAAATTGACTCCAAGGTTTGTTGTTCCTTCGCCCGTGACGTTCAAAGTATAGCTCGCTCGCCCGCTCGTTCCCTCGCTTGCAGATGGCGCCACCGCATCAATTAAAAAAGTAGCTTCAAGTTCTAATTTCCGCAATACTACTCCGGACTACCGTAATACTGTGCACCACCCCCACACCTGCCAAAACCCCCGCATTTCCCCTGGAAAATTGCCCAAAGCGCCATCGCTCGCGAGAAAACATCCACCAATCCGGATGTTTTCCGGGGTATCGCTACCGCGAAGACCGAGGTAGGGACCCCATTCAGGATGAATATGCTACATGCTATAATAGGTTGGATTGGAATGCGGAGGCTGGTTGGCCTGGCACCTGAAGAAAGTCACTCCAAGTGACTATTCAATTTTCTCAGACTCAAGTTCTGGTTACGTTACTGCGCGAGTGAGCGCAGAGCCCGGCCGAGCATGCGTCTATTCGCAATATTCTCAGTCCTTCTCTTGGGGTTGAGCAATCTCGTCTCAGCAACCGATAATGGAAAAACAACCGATGTCACCTGGGATAAATATAGTCTCTCAGTGAAAGGGGAGAGGGTGTTCATCTATTCAGGCGAATTCCATTACCAGCGTCTTCCGGTGCCGGAATTGTGGTTGGATGTTTTTCAGAAACTTCGTTCGAATGGGTTTAATGCTGTTTCGAGTAAGTGAGGCAACTTTCGCTCCTATACCTCCTCTAGCTCTCCTATATCGATCGCACTTCCTGTGGCATTTAGTTCAATGCCCCAAACTCATGTCATGTTCCTTCAATGCTGACTGACCAGTCTACTTTTTCTGGAGTTTCCACTCCGCGTCAGAAGATGTCTTCGACTTTGAAAACGGCGCCCATGATATCCAGCGCGTCTTCGACTACGCCAAACAAGCCGGTCTATACGTCATAGCCCGAGCAGGACCCTACGTGAACGCAGAAACATCAGCCGGCGGATTTGCATTATGGGCAGCAAATGGCCAAATGGGCAGTGAACGAACAAGCGCCGAATCATACTATTCAAAATGGTATCCGTGGATCATCAAAGTTGGCGAAATTATCGCCAAAAATCAAATCACGAATGGCGGTCCGGTTATTCTGAATCAGCACGAGAATGAATTGCAAGAGACGACGCACAGTGCGGATAACACTTTGGTGAAATACATGGAACAAATCGCCGACGCATTTACCGAGGCGGGAATCGTTGTGCCGAGCTCGCATAATGAGAAGGGAATGCGCTCGATGAGTTGGTCAACTGATTACCAAGATGTCGGTGGTGCAGTCAATGTCTACGGATTGGATAGTTACCCGGGAGGCCTATCGTGCACGAATCCAGATTCGGGTTTCAATCTCGTTCGAACATACTACCAATGGTTCCAGAACTACTCCTACACGCAACCCGAATATCTGCCCGAATTCGAGGGCGGATGGTTTCAGCCCTGGGGTGGGTATTTCTATGATACATGTGCCGCGGAACAATCGCCTGAATTCGCGGACGTTTATTATAAGAATAATATTGGGTCCAGAGTTACGTTGCAGAATCTTTATATGGTTTTTGGAGGGACGAATTGGGGACATAGTGCTACTCCGGTGGTTTATACTTCGTATGATTACGCGGCGCCGTTGAGGGAGACGAGAGAGGTTAGGGATAAGCTTAAGCAGACGAAGCTGCTTGGTTTGTTTACGCGGGTTTCGGGGGATTTGTTGAAGACGGATATGGAGGGGAATGGGACGGGGTATACTAGTGATGCGAGTATCTTCACCTGGGCTCTGAGGAATCCTTCGACCCAGGCTGGATTCTATGTGCTTGCACATTCCAAGAGTTCGTCGAGGGATGTGACTACTACATCACTGAATGTTAATACTACTGCTGGTATGTGCACTGTGGTTGCGAGAGAGAGGAGTTTTCGCATGGATGACAACTGAACTGACGATCCAATGAACCAGGCGCTATCACTATCCCAGACATCGAGCTGGCCGGTCGACAGAGCAAGATCATCGTGACAGACTACACAATCGGCAAAGCATCCAGCCTTTTGTACTCATCTGCCGAAGTTCTGACCTACGCGACTCTCGACGTCGACGTGATTGTGTTCTACTTGAACATTGGCCAGCAAGGCACATTCATATTCAAGGACGCTACGAAAGGATTGACGTTCCGCGCATACGGTAACTCGAATGTGACATCGTCGTCATCGGATTATGGCACGAAGTATACCTACACACAAGGCGATGGATCGACAGTTATCAAATTCTCCAATGGAAACCTGGTCTATCTGCTTGACAAAGAAACGGCATGGAACTTCTTCGCTATCCCGACGAGTTCCAATCCGCATGTTTCGCCAAGTAAGCAGATTCTGGCTCTTGGGCCGTACTTGGTTCGATCTGCTTCTATCGAGAAGGATACTGTCAGCGTGGTTGGTGATAATGCGAACACTACATCGCTAGAGTGAGTATCGTGTTCCCCTCGACTCCAGAGTTATTTGCTATACCTTCCGCAATCAAGCTAACTCAATAACAGAGTCTATCCCGGAAGTTCAAAAGTCACAAAGATCAAATGGAACGGAAAATCCGTGTCCACAAAAAAGACCGCCTACGGCAGCTTAATCGCCTCAGCACCCGGAGCCGAGAGCGCAAAGGTATCCCTACCAGCCCTCAAATCGTGGCGATCACAGGATACACTCCCCGAAATCAAGCGCAATTACGATGACTCCCGCTGGACAGTCTGCAACAAGTCAACGACCGTGAATGCGGTCGCACCACTCTCCCTCCCGGTCCTCTACTCCGGCGACTACGGCTACCACTCTGGAACGAAGGTCTACCGCGGCCGATTCGACGGACGCACCGCAACAGGCGCGAATGTCACTGTCCAGAATGGCGTGGCAGCTGGCTGGGCGGCTTGGTTGAATGGAGAATATGTTGGTGGAGCATTGGGAAGTCCAAGTCTCGCGACAACATTTGCAGAACTGGAATTCGATACTTCCTCGCTCGTCGAGAAGGACAATGTCCTCACTATCGTGACGGATTATACCGGCCACGACGAGAATAACGTCAAGCCGGCCGGAACACAGAATCCGCGCGGTATCCTGGGAGCCATACTCACCGGCAGCGACAACGAAAACTTCACATCCTGGCGCATCCAAGGAAATGCCGGCGGAGAGTCAAATATCGACCCCGTCCGCGGATCCCAAAATGAAGGAGGCCTATATGGCGAACGACTTGGCTGGCATCTACCAGGCTATACCGTCCCCAAGAGCGCGGGCAAGGAAACCCCACTGGACGGGGTATCCAATGCAGCGGGTCGCTTCTACACAACAACCTTCAAGCTGAATCTGGATAAAGATCTAGACGTGCCGATTGGACTGCAACTGGGGGCAGCAGCGAATACATCGGCGGTGGTGCAAATCTTCATGAATGGGTACCAATTTGGACACTACCTCCCGCATATTGGGCCGCAGACGCTATTCCCGTTCCCGCCGGGGATCATCAATAATCGTGGGGAGAATAGTTTGGCAATTAGTCTTTGGGCATTGACGGATGTGGGGGCTCAGTTGGATCGGGTTGAGTTGGTGGCGTATGAGAAGTATCGGAGTGGGTTTGACTTTGATCGGGATTGGAGTTATTTGCAGCCGAGGTGGAAGGATAATCGGGGGAAGTATGTGTAAAGTACACAGGAGAGTAGCAGAGTAGTCAGAGTAGGCATAGTAGATCAATGCAATGGATGAATGCAATGCAGTTCGATAGTTCAATGTGGTTGAGTCATAGCTCCGGTGGATCTGGGGAAAGAGAAGTGAAGCTCAGGCCAGAATCCGCCAAAATCAAGGCGGGTGAGCGGGTCTTTTTGTCTGTGCTTCTGCCCAACGTGCAACTTCCCCCCACCGCCATTTTGCATTTGCCAACACGCGCTGTTGAACCGCGTCTTTCTTTTTCGCTTTGTTTTGTAAACATATTCATACTCATATTTATATTCACCGTCACCCTCACCGTCACCCTCACCCTGCCTACCATGGCCCGCCAGTCCAGTGTCGACCTCGACTCGCCCGATCGCCCCTTTGATAACATCATCAACTTCCGTGACGTCGGCAGAACCATAAACCAGTTTTGCGGCTCCTCGTACGTGGATGAGTCCATTGAAGCCCTGGATCTCAGAGCTCAAAGCTGACCCAGGACTACAGAATCTTAAAAGAAGGAGTCTTATTCCGAAGTGCAAGAGTGAGTCCAGTCCCTGCTGCTAAGCTCTGCTCTACCTGGACTGACAGCTGATCGGCGTTGACCATAGCTTGACGATGCTTCCGAACGAGATAAGCGCCGACTGGCCGAAGAACTACACATCAAAACAGTGATCGATCTACGATCTCAGTATGTTTGAACCTGTCACTCTGCTGTACATCAAACTAATTCTCATGTGCTTTCCCCACAGAACAGAACACCAAATGGCAACCCGCAAACGACGCGCTGAAAACGCCGCCTCCACGGAAGATGCCGAAGATGGCCCCAATAACAATGACTTCGCTCCCTCATCTGTCCCCCTCGATGCGGAAGAACACCTCCTCCAAATCCCAGACTCACACCGCGCCCTGATCAGTCTAACCGGCAAGGGCTTTGAGCGCGCATTATTATCCAAATTGGACTGGATGACTTATATGTATGTCTCATCTTCCCCGCACTGCAATGCACTGTGATGCACGGCAGCTCAAGCCACTCCACCACATCCACCAGCATCACATCCCTCAAAGCCATCCGGCATAAATACAATTAAAAACACAATTACTACGGAGACGCAATTTTCCATTACTAACCAACTCACAGAAAAGTCCTCAGCCTCGCCCTATCAGGCTACCGCCCCGACGCAGTCCGTCTAATCGGTGAACAAGTAATGCAACCCCGCGGTCTAACCGGCCTAGCCCAAGACACCCTCTCATCCAGCACAGCCGAGATCCGCACCGTTTTCGAACTTCTCGCCCGCGAAGACACCTACCCCGTCCTAGTACACTGTACGCAGGGCAAAGACCGAACGGGCCTGATAATTCTTCTCACGCTACTGCTCGCAGGCGAGCCAGACTCAGAGACAGCGGTACCATTACCCGCACTCACGGACGACTATGTTCGCTCCGAATTAGAGCTAGTGCCCGAATTCGAGGAACGCATGAAGGAGATTCGGGCGCTTGGCCTGGGCGAGGATTATACGAGGTGTCCGCCGGGGTTTGTCGATGCTACGATGAAGTATTTACAGGATAAATATGGGGGTGTGAAGGGGTATTTAGCTGGTGTGGGGATTGATGATGATATGCAGGGACTTATTCGACAGAAGATTTTGGCTTAGGTTTGGCTGGAACGGATACAGAAGACACAGACACACAGAAACAGACACAGACACAGACACAGAGCGAGAGAGGGACGTGGTATCCTATGTCCCAGTTGGATGGAATTGGGGACCACCGCTACCAGTCATCGATGGCGGTGGCAATTCTGTAATTTGATATTTGACTTGACTTGTACATATGAGATGAGATAATGATGGGATGCCCAGGGATCTTACAGTACCTAGGCCCTTAATGATTAATGGCCTGGCAGAGAGAGATATGAATGGAACAGACTCGTTTTACCTATTATTTCCCTTCTTCTATTCAAACAAACCCTCCTTTCATTGTTTGAATTAGACCTCTCCCTGCCCAAACCGAAACCGCAAAAATCTCGCCGAATCCCGCCCACTCTGAAACCAAGAACTAAGATACATCCGCACACGACCAAGCAAAGGAAACTTCTCCGTCCCAGGCGCTAGTAATAACGAAACATTCTCAACCAATTCAAGTCCAGGATGAAGATCTTCCAAAGACACCGGATCATCAACAGCCGACTTAAACACAGCACCCGCATTACTGACGGCATTCATCGATTCGGGACGATTAAGCCAATTCAGGACTGGAGAACTAACACACTCAAAAATAATCTCCCCCCTGGGAAAAGTCTCGCAGATTCGTGTTAGAAGCGCCCGCACTTCTTCCTCGGGTAGGTATGAGAGTAGGCCTTCCATTATAACCAGCACGGGCCCATCACCAATATTGAGATCACGCATCCAGGTCTCGTCAGTGACATCGATCCCGAGTAACGAATAGTCTTTCCCAAATAAACACTCGCATTCGGAGAGTGGTAAGACCTCCCTCCTCAGCTCAATAACCTCGGGAAGATCAACATCAATCCACCTGATCCGTTCACCCCATTTCACCCTTAGTACACGACTATCAAAACCACACGCTAAATGTAGGACTGTAGTATCGGGATTTGACTTTAGAAACGAGGACGTCCATTTATCAAAGTGCTTTGTTCGAAGGGATATTCCTGCATTTTGAAATGGTGTTGTAGGTAGTTCGTCTATGTCGAAGGAGAGTTTTGATAGGATTTCTCCGGCGTAGGGGTCGGCTAGGATTGGAGTGGGGAGCGTGTTGTCGTAGGCTCGGGCTATTAGGGGGATTAGGAGGGTTTTTGCGACGCCGGTTAGGGGGATTGGGATTTTGGGGTTGGGGGGTTTGAGGCATGTTGTTGTGGTTGAGGTTACGGGTGGAGAGGTATCTGGGATAGGAGTCATGGTTGTAGTTGTAGTCATTGTCTTGGATGGCAGTCCTGTCGTAGTAGTTATGTTAACCCTATTCCGAAGGGATAGAATGATTGGCAATATATTAAATTTAAAATATTTATACATCATAGTCGTCAATTACGTAGTTGCACTGAGCGCTGCATCTGACCAATATCGGTTAGTACATATCCACCGTTCATCCGATGGATCCAGCCAGCCAGGTAGTAAGTTACTAGGGACTAGGACCAAGCGGAACTTGAAGTTAAGAGTGGGGAATTAATTTCATTCATATGCGCTCTAGACAGGGTATTTCGAAATTCATATTTACTTCATTCATGAGGCATATGCAAAAAAAAAAAAAAAAAGAAACAGAAACGCTGATCCAACGATTAAACGAAACACGCTGGATAGTAGAATCAACGCCAGCGTTGTAGCATCTGCACTATCTTTGTGTATCCATTTACACGAGCGGCGATAAGCGCACTGCCATATACACCACCTTTGGCATTGATGTCGGCACCAGAATTGAGTAGCAACTGCACCATCTTCGTACTTCCTCCACATGCGGCGGCCTGGAGAGCATTGTTATATTGGCCTCCGCGGGCATTTATTTCAGCACCGAACTCGAGTAGCAGCTTCACGATCCCAGTGTTTCTTCTAGATGCGGCAGCCTGGAGAGCATTGCCATATTCACCTCGTTGGGCATTTATGTCGGCCCCAAAATTGAGTAGTACTTCTACTATCTCAATATGTCCCCTTAAAATAGCGGCCTGAAGAGCGTTGCCAAATTCACCACCTTGGGCGTTGATATCAGAGCCATAGTTGAGTAGCAGCTGCACTATATCAATGCTTCCTTCATATGCGGCAGCCTGGAGGGCATTGCCATATGCACCTCCTTGGGCATTGATGTCGGCCCCAAAATTGAGTAGCATCTCTACTATCTCAATATTACCCTTGAATGTAGCAGCCTGGAGAGCATTGCCGTATGTACCTCCTTGGGCATTAACGTCAGCACCAAAATTGAGCAGCATCTGTACTATCTCAACATGTTCGTCGAATGCAGCGGCCTGAAGAGCGTAGCCACAACTCCCACCATAGGAATTCACGTCAGCTCCAGCTTGAAGTAGTAATTTGACAATATCACGGTGACCTCCCGATGAGGCCGTTTGCAGTGCATTTTGAAGTCCATTCCCTCTCTCAAGATTGACTCCCACTTGTAAGAGCCATTCAACAAATCCCGTATGTCCATAGTTAGCCGCGTGAATCAATGGTGTACGTGCAAACCGAACTCCTCCCTCACGGTCTGCTCCCTTTTCCAACAGTACTTGACCTGTCTCAGTGTGGCCCCGTTGGGCTGCTAAGTCGAACGCGCTATTCCCGTTATGATCCCTTGCCGCGATATCTTCATTCCTCAAAGATCTAACGATATCGGAAAGACCTGCAGCTGCAGCGACATGAACAAGTTTGGTGCGATATGGAGGGCATAAAGGGTGGTTTGGATATAGAATCCGGTAAAATAGGGCCCATCGGCCAACCACTTCTTCATTCAGTGACAAGCCCAGCCAAGATGCCGGTGCCTTGCCTGCATGATGAATCAAGCTGATAGTGGCATGAGCAAGCAATGGGTGGTTCTGAATGAGGCTCGTCCTCGTATCCTCGAATTCGGGAAAGTATGTCGCTTGAGGTATGGGTACTCCGGCTAGATAAGCCAAGCATGATTGGTAGAGAATTCCCTGAGATCGTTTTAGGATATTTTCCGAGTCCCCATCCACATGCCGCTTCCCGGAATCAGTCAGAGAATACAAAAGCCTTGCTCCTTTCGTGCTCAGGAAATCATTGACCGATTGGTGTACCACCTGTATGATCTCACTGTGATATTCCGTTGATACAACTTCGATGAGACCCCCGGAGAGCGTCTTGATTCTTCTTTTCATCCGCCCATTGCTTTCTATATACCCGTCGACCATTCTCCATGGCCTTGGTTTCTTGGGCTCCATAGTTTGTGTAATACCAACGGCGAAGATATACCTCATTTCAGTGACAGACAGTGGTTTTACGGCCAGCCAGACCCACAGAAACAATAGAAGCGATTGCTCCCGGTTGCTCGCTTCTATCACATTGCAGAGGATATATCTATAGGTTTCTTCCAGGTCATCTGGGACCTCTTGTACCCAGCGATCGATATCGTCAAACGATTCGCCTTCGAGAATCTTCCGCTGGGCGAGAGGCACGATCAGATGGGCCCATTGGAAAGAACCATTGGCTTGTTGGATCAGCTGTTCCACCAGTAACTGCGCTGTCTCCGAATTTTCACTTGGAATATCTCTGGCGTCTATATCAGTAAGATTATCCTCGATATATGCGGCAATATCGTCATAGTTATGATCTTCCATATGCAACTCAATAGCCCGGGTACTTCTCATGATGGGATAGTGTCGACATGAAATGCAAACATGAACAGTCGCTCTGCCCGCACGATCGATAAGTTGATGGAAATATGTCGCTAGTTGTTGAGCGGGCTCAGCCCCAGCCTCGTCCAAAGCATCGACAAAAATGGTCACATGCTGCCGACTGGCAGATTCCAAAATGACCTCTGCTAGTAGCTTTTCCAGCACAGCTCGTGGCCATTCCCACTTCGCTCCTCCGAACTGCTCACATCTTTGCTCATATATCTCACGTAATTTATGGCGCACAGTTATGTCGCGATTGAAAATCTGGCACAACAACGATCTAAACATTCCCAACGGCGCACCTTGCATCTCTGTACCACGCGCGGTGAAGAAAAAGTCGAGTCGAATCCCCCGGCCACCATCCTGTTCAAGTTGATCATACAGAAATGCCATCATGGTCGATTTGCCTGCACCTGGTCTACCCTTAATCCACAATAGGCCGCGGGACTTGCTCTTCCAGGAGTCGTACTCGTTCAATTCCAAAATCCATTTGCAGGTATTTATATGCCACTGCTCAATATTCTCTCTTCGGTCTAGCATATGCGGGAATACCAGTGACCTAACCACCTCTGCAGCCATTGTTACTAGTGGCAATTAAACTCATGTAAGGCAATACGAACCATCGTCTAGTCTCTGCTGCCGGGTCACTGGTTGGTCTGGATGCTCTTAGTCAACTATAACACGCTTGGAGAAGGCGCCCTGAGACATACCAGAGGAGAAATGAATCGGCCCGTGATGAGTCCCGATCTGTATGCCCGCATTTGCGTTGCCGAATGATGTTGACATCGTGCTCAGTGAATGGTGCACGTTAAGGTGCTGTGATGGGTAAAGCTGAAGGCCCAACCTAAGAAAGGCGCTAAACCACGATCAGGTGATCGCAGGGCGCCAAACACTGACCCTATTATCAGCTCGAGATTTCTCGTAAACTCTAGGCAATATGGAGAGTCTTGTGATCTAGAGCGGTGAATTTCAACTGGTTGGCCACTGTGGTACGGATACCAGAGCTCATGTTGATAATACATCCATGGATGCCTAAGGCGGGGTTGGGATTGAGGATGATTACGGGGCAACGAATCAGAAGTGGCTGACAAGTAAGCAGAGTCGAGAGAAAATGATCGAGTGGTTTTATCAAGACACAGTCAAAAAGCTTCGTCTAAATATTCACCACCTAAATTTTCATTTTGCTTTTATACTCGCTAGTCCGGGTGATAATTAGGACAGTCTGAAACTTAGAAGAGTGGGGAAAACCACTTTAGTCATTAGTATGCCTTCCAGACTTTCTAGAATGTTTATATACTCCGATCCTTGAAGTTGTTTCTAAGAAAAAAGAAATGCCAATCTGAATATGAAATCTCCCAACGCTTTGTCCCGTTCACGTTGTCCGATGGGGCTCACAATACATGCCCAGGTGCCACGCTTATGTAGATTCAAATGCTCGTTCATACATAAATCCCCGTCAGTGCCAGTAATACTTTCCGATTTCCAAGGTTTCAACCAGTCAAACACATACTAGTAGAAACTCACGAGCAGAGAACATGGTGCCGTTGTGTAGACTGCATGTTCGCCTGAAGAGTTCACATAGATTGTTGGAATTCATCGTTGAACCGGGATGCTTGTTGCAGAAGCTCGTTTAGTCTTTGCTCATGAGATCGGCTTCCTTGCTCGATGCGACCGGTAGCAGACCTGTAAAATAAAGCCTTGTTAGATTTGCTCCAGAGACGCAGAATGATACCCGAGACTAACCATAAAAAGGTATTCAGAAGTAGATTCAGCGAATCAGTATTCGTTTGGAGATTTTGTCGGTATTTTGTAAGGGTATCCCCCCGAAAGCTCCACATGATTCGTTTCCACTGTATCCTGAGTTGTGTTCTGATAGGTTCAATTGCTGCATTTCGATCGTTGATGGCCTCACGGTATTGGGCCGTGGCATTATCGAGTTCGTGAAGTGTATCTTGGCACGATTGAATCATGTACGCCAAAGCGGCACTGTGCTCAGGAGGCATCCTTGCGAGAACTGTCTCATATTCCCTTTTCAAAATTCCCAGAGCACAATAAAGCCCGAATAGTGCATTTTGGAGCTCTTTAAGGTCCTGCGGTGCCCGTCTACGCCCTTTGGTGAGAGATGAAAATAAATGAAGAGCAATCTGAGCGCTAAGGATTATATCTCCGACCGAGAGACCAAGAGACATGATGCACAGCAAAATGGTGAGTTGAGCTTGGTGGTATATGTGGCACTGTGCCTGGCGGGTGAACTGATAAAGCGCCGGTGTATAACTATAGTGGGGCCTACAAGAAAAAGGCAAATCAACGCAATTGAATGATCGCCGAAGGCGCGCTCCAAAATCAGTTGTGCTTAACTAGCCGTCCGGTAAAATGATGACCGGGAATTGGATTGTTGGAAAGCCTTAATATGATAATAATTATAGATAATTGAAACTTGAACGCAAGAAGAAAAAGAGGAAGCGTCTAATGGTTATATTTAAGCATCGTGGGCGACGGGCAATGGCACGGCCATCTTGCCCAAGTGCTGTGATGGCAAGGGGGCGGTGCAGGATTATAACCTTCCAGACGTCAAAGATAATCCATCACTACTATTGGCTAACCCCACATCCAACTGCCAATTAACTACATAGTTAATGCGCGCCAAGTGCATCGAACATGGTGTCTCACCTATCACACACGGTCCAACCGCATGCAATCCTGCCATCCCGCATGCTGCATTGAAAGTCCGGGAGGATTCGCGGATAGTTACAGCCAGGTACGAGTTTACAGATAAAATTGCATAGAATGTACTGCCAGATTCATAATAGGGAGAAAGGACAGGTCGATCAAAGCTAGGGCTTAGTAAAGAAGTGACGAGTGATAAACTAACTCACATCTGGCCGTGGTTCTGGTTAGGTATGATCATATTTTTTACGCAGACTGCACATCGAAGCATACCCTGCCGGTAGCACCATCGATGTACAATTTCAAGTCTGGTAAATAATTAGTTAGAATTTTCTTTAAAGGCCTGAGGTCTCAGGCCTTCAGATCCTCAACCCGCACAGCGCACATGTAGTAAATAGAGCCTCATTTATTCTACATCCCATAGATGCATCCATCACATCTGGAGGTAATACGTATGAGCATGTCGAAATAGTTCGGTTGGTGATGATTTTGCTCAATTTACAACAGTACATGAGTTCCTTGCCATGAGAAAATAATATCTAAAACAGGCCCAACGACCTGGTTCGAACCAATCATGTTCTCCTATGATTTTTGACCGAAATGTGCTGTACTGACTGTAATAAGGCGAATATCTGGAATTGAAAACAAGGAGCCTGTGACAATCGAGATCTGATGGTGTTTCCTATTGGTGACTAGTGCGGCTCGCGGGCTTACCTGCGAGACATTTCCCTTTTTCATTTCTCTTCTCTTTCTTCCGATTTAGCGTCACGTATTAAGTGCACTTATTTCCTCATGACCAGGCCCTTATTAAAGAGCCTACCAGCTTGCAGAAGGACACTTGCCCAAACATCTGTTCGATTACCCGCGATAAGGACATATCTTGACCAATCATCAATTTCAACCAGAAGATGGCGAAGACACAGGTACATGAGACATAAGAAATTCAGTATGGACTTGCACTGTACAGGAGACATGACTTAGAGGTCCCATATTCCCACAACTTCGGAATGATTTTGGCCGTTCCAGTTTGGTACTACATACGGTGTAGTGCTGATGGGATGAAACATTTATGAACCAACCTAGAGTTCAGCTAGATTATGGCATAGGATACCCTCTGTCACACATCTATTGCACTCATCCAATGTCTGCTTACAGATCTCTGTAATCGGGATCCTCAAAAGTAAGTACGCCGATGCATGACAGAATATAGAAGTTAAAAAAAGCAAAATTTCTTTAAGTCCCATTCCCGTGAAGATTCCCGCAAAGCCAGTTCCGTAATATGTCCCCTTCACTGTTCCACGTGGAACCGAAACAAGAAACTACCAGTACACAGTTTCGAACTATGTCGCGGAAAAAGCGACAAGTACCAAAATCACAGCCCAAAAACCGACGGCAAAAAACGTACTCGACTATGAAGAAAAATCCAATATATATAGTGTAATACCTGGATGGTGCGAAAAGTGAGTCAGTCATCCATACTTCAAGTTAATACAGTGTTCGATTCCGGTGGTCATATGCCATTGTATGACCTTGTTCTTACTTACCCAATGCCATATTCGCTATGAAGGGAACGAATGTTGCCTAAAAGCCGCTCTCGGATGGAGAGATTGGAATCATCGGAATTCTTTGTGTGTTGGGCTGATGGTGGGGAGAGGAGATTGGGGAAATCTTTCGAGGCCATGGAAAAGTCCTGACGATAATTATTACCTAGAAAAAATCTTGGGAAAAGGTTTAGAGCGAGGATTGTCAAAATTGAATCAAATCGGGGTGTTTTAGGGAGGAAGAAATGAGGGTAAAGGAGACTTGTTGAAAATTTGAGGAGGTGTCTAGATAGCGTCGTACTAGGATCATGGCAATTGTTCAGGCTTTGGATTTGCATTGCTAAGTTCAGCCTCGTTCTTCGCACGCTGTACCAAGGGCTCTGGCAGGCACACCCATTTAAGATGGCACTGATGAACGTTCAGTCCCACTGGCCAGCCTTCTGTCCTGGAAGTGTACCTGATCCACAACAAGGTAGTAAATTCGAAGAAATAAACATAGCTGACACATACTATGACCGAAAAATACCTCTATGAATACTTCGAGTATTTAAAAAGCGTAGCCTCATTGTAAGTCTACAACTTGGGGTAACAGTGAATGTATGGTGTTCCCGACTCTACCAGGGAGGTGCCAAAACAGGCAGAGGGAGCGACCCCAAAGAGGCGCACACACTTCAAAAACGTCAGTGGCGCTCCTCCCTCGCCTTCTCTCCTTCTCTTCAGCAACATGCCAGGGCAATCCATACCCTCCATTTCTGGATGGTAAGAGGAGACCGTCGCTTGAAGTCTGATGTGACACAAGCCCCCATTGTTGAGTTGGAGCTCAACGAAACGACTATCCCTATGAGTCTACATATGCTTGTTGCGAAGGCTGTTTATATCGGTCAACACAGCGTCACAGTTCCGACAAGCGCTCAGCTGGCGTTTCCGTTGAGACCAGGTCGCAATTCGCTGGTCATTTCGTGGCTGTATATGTGTAGGAGACCACTCTCCTTAATACATTTTGAAAAAACAGGATACTAACCATAGCACCAGACCCGGAAAGGAAGAAGTCCGACACAAGACTTGATTCAACTTCGCCAACCTATGCTTAGCGATCGGGGCTGCTTTGGCCATGTACAAGATCCGTGGGCGCACTCAATAGCACAATGGCAAGAAAAAACGAACACGTATTATTGTGACGAATACCAATTCGATACTGCCCTGTCTAGGGTCAACCCAAGGCTACGCACCACCTCCTTTGTTTCTCTTTCTCCCTGTGCCATTTATGGCCTATCATCCATTACGGCATCACCAGTCATTAGCGCGTGAATGTCAACTGGCACGCAGCTCCGTTTGCGTACCGATCCGAGAAGCAAGCAAACACGCCCTGCTCGCCAATTGCGCCGACCAACTGGAACCCCAAAGTGATCCACAATATTGTGACTAGTTTCATGATTTCGGTGTTGAATGATATCCATGCGGCTCATCTTCTTCGGGGTAGCTCGAGCATGATCATGATTGTTACTCAAGTCATGAGTTGCGAAGCACCAATATCAAATGTACTCAGACAGGAGCAGAATACGGTCGACTCGAGAGGCGTCCAAGAACACCTCGGCAAACTTGGAGAATGCATAGATTGAGCACGAGGAACATCAATGATCGATGGATACATATTTCAAAATGCAGACAACATCGCAACACGAGTTCTCGAAGCCGCCAGTCCTTTCCGACGCTATACTACCCATAGTCCGACCACTCCTGGAGGGAATTGAAACTCCAAAAGCACAATACATGACAGAAACTTGGGAATTTGGCAAATCCAAGCGACATTTACCATGGCAATATTTGGGCAATTGTTTATTCCAGATTCATAAAGCATATCTAGTGTTTGGCTCTGGTAGGCTACCAAAACGGGGAGTCCAAATAACCGAATCATATGCATAGTATTCAAGTGCTATCTAAGTTGATTGAACAAGCTATCTTCTGTAGAATATTTTAAATACTATGAATACTATTCGCGAACAGCTTCACATAGATCATGGCAAATCGTGGAGCCCTCTTCTGCCTCAATAATGAGGTGTCGAACCCACCCCTGAGACAATCCTCGTCCCGCGTCTCATAATTGCAGGGGGGCACAAACCAATTCCCCCAGCCACCAACATTATCCCCGTCCGCCCCAGTCACTCTGTTTCGTACTCCGTAGTTTCGTCGCAAGCTTGTTCCATCTGCCTCCCCCCTCCAGATTGCCTGTCATTCTTGCAGCTGCATTCTCCCAACTTCCCATCCCCGCTCTGCAAAGCAAATCGGTGGAGTAAACAGCAACGTACACCACGGCCTAGACCACACATTGCGCATGCCATCTGCACCTCCGAGCGGCTGACCTGCATCTGTCTCTTTTCGCCCATTGCCACACAGGGGCGATTCGGAAATCTCTGAAGACTGAAGACTGTCAATAAGAACATCTCATCTGTTCTCATCCCAGTCAATCTAATCCAATCCAATCCTCAATCTTCAATTTCCAATCTACACTGCACTACACAGCTCCAGAGCTCAGCTCATACCAACGATCAGCTTTCCCCACCGCTCTTCCTGCGCACCACACACAAGTCCAGTCCAATCTAGTTCAGACTACTAGAACAAAGCACAAGACCATCCAATCCAATCCAATCCAAACCTCGTCACAACAATGGGCTGGTTCGACGGACGCTCCTCCTCCTCCTCCCACTCCCACTCCCACAACCACACCTCAAAAGGCGATGGCTACTACGTCCGCCGCCGAGCCGGCTCACCAACCCGCAGCAAATCAGGCTACACATCAACCCACCACACCCGCAACTCAGCACCATCCTTCTTCAACCTCGGCCGCACAACCAGCGGCCGCTCAAGCGGGCGCTCAAGTCCCACCCACTCCGTCTTCTCGGCATTCAGTTCCTCATCCCGACGGGCTAGACCGCGAGAGGGCTTTGTCCAGCGAATGATCCGTGATGTGAAGCGGTTGTTCCGTGATATCATTCGCTTTGCAAAGAAGAATCCGTTCAAGGTTCTTATGCTTGTTATTGTTCCGCTGTTGACGAGTGGTGTGTTGCCTAAGTTGTTGGCTATGATTGGGTTGAGGTTGCCTCATGGGGTTATGAGTGCTCTTGGTGGTGCGGGTGCTAGTGGTGCCAGAGGTGGGATGGGTGGAATGGGTGGTATGGGTGGTGGTGGTGGTGGGATGTCGGAGAATTTGACTAGTCTTATGAATATTGCGAAGATGTTCGCATAAGGTGGTGGTGGTCAGGATCTGTCGATATACTCGTACTATACGATCCTCCTGCCCATAGTTTGAGTTCCCTCCTGTCTGTATGCCACGGGTGGTCCCAGCTCTTACCTCGCCCTCCGCCTTCTTCTCCTCCCTCCAATCGCTTGAACTGGTTTTCTAAACGATTGGAGACGAACGAAACACCCACTCATAACGACTGATGAACCTACCGTCCGAACTCCGAACTCATGTTTTGTTTTGTTTTTTCCCATCTTCTCTTTCCTTTCCCCCGTCTTGTTTTGTGATTTTTCCTGCTCTTGTCTTGTCCTTTTCCGCTTTGCCCTGTTTTTTCGTCCCTTCCTTCCCCATTGATTCTCCAACCCTGTTCCATCCTGTTCCAGTTTCTGCTCCTGTTCCTGTTCATGTACCTTGGCACTGGGAGGCACCGTTCGGATTTAGATTAGATCACTGCACAGCAATCCCAATCAGAAAAGCCACCATTTTCATGCAGCACAAGTGCCATTGTTTTCGACAAAAAGAACTCCAAACTGAGACAGAGTAGAGAAAAAGTACGCAACGAGGGAGAACTCGCGGGGTTAGGCTTCGCTCTTTAAGTAGTTGGACCAAGCCGAGTCGGTGAAGTGTTGATGTGTCGGTACCCAACCTGGTGGATATGTGCCCCATTTGGGACCCCCTACGTCGGACCTACTATATTAGTACGGAGTATGGAGTAGAGTGCTGTTGTGTTCGCCTTTTACTGGTAGGAGGACCCGCTGGAGTAGGGGGTGTGGCTGGGTGGTTGTTACAGATGGTCAGTAGTCAATACTCATAGTCAATGCCTCGGAATCCGGCGTAAACAAATAGCACGGCGCATTGCGTGTTGATATAGTAGACTGGCTGGGCTAAGGTATGCTAGGTTAAGTACATCATATCACAGCGATTCAATTCTATCGACTTTTCTTTTTGAAAGGAGAAAAAAATAATAATCTAATACAGATAAAAAACCGAACAATTCAAGCAGAATTCCGGTTCCGAGAAGCAAGATGCAAGCGAAGCCAGCCAATAAGCCAACGAACAACCTATGACCGCTGCGAGCGCTTCCCGCGTCTCCTGGACCGAGTCTTCGACGTAGCAGAAGTCTCAGCGGAAACCTCAGCATCCTCGTCAAGAAGTTCCTCCTCCTCTTCTTCGGCAGTGGAATCCGCCGAACCTAAAACACGACCGACAGTCTTATTAAAGCACCAAACAGGCAACTTAAAGACCATCGTCTCGGTAATAGCAGGCCGATGAATCTCATCAATATCAAGCAAGAACTCCTTCCGCTCACCCTCCTCGTTCTCCTCTTCCAGGAAAACATTCCCAATAGAGTCAACGATGAGAACCTTTCCGTTCTCCGCAACGACGCGCTTGCGCTCACCAGTAGACGTAGCAGGACCACCCTCCGTGGGGGTCGAAGTTCCGGACGCAGAAGCAGAAGCAGGCGCAGGACGGGACCGGGGAGCTTTCTTCTCCTTGGTACGATTCTCTTTATCCATCATGCGCTTCTGGCGGCGGTTCATAGCGACAGCGCCCTGCTGCTGCTCGGAGCCAGATTCAGGAGCAGAAGTAGGCGCGGGGGCAGTAGCACCGCCAATCGAGTCAAGACCACCCAACCCACGAACGCCAAGTTCATCGCCCCAAGCAGCCCGTCGCGCTTGACGAATATACCGATCAACAAATTCGCGCTGTCTCTTCCAGCCCAGAATCAACGCACCATAATGCGCAGCACCGCCGAAAACAAGGAATAATCCCACCAAGACAGATCCCAGACCCGGGCGAAAGCGGTTGTAGTAGTATCCCGTTCCCTTCCAGAGAGGGAAACCATGGGTAAGGAAATGGTCGTAGCGATCACGGCCAGGACCCTTGAGGACATTGGCGACGAGATTGAGGCGGGCGGAGCGGACGTTTGCTTCCTTTACGGCGGCTTCGATTTCGCGCTTGCTGGGGCCTTTGTTCACGTGCACGCCGGGTTGGGAGCCCTTTGTAGACTTGGATTTGTCTTTTGAGTAGTTTGCGATGAAGGTGCGCTTCACCTTGTCTGGGTGGAGGGTTCGGGACTTTTTACGGTGGGCTTTGATTATTGTGTCTTGGTTTGCGTTGGAGGGGATTTCGAGGAAGTCTGGATTGGGTGTGGTGTTAGAGATAGGAGGCATTGGGAAAAGGAGATAATGCAATGGTAATGGACATACCGTAGAAGGTCACATTGGCACCTTCGGAGGCTGCGACATCGTCTCTAAGGGAGAAGATCTCGTAGTCTGGAATAAGTCAGTATGGGTGGTCGACAGGGGGTGGATATGGACACAGTAAACAGTTAACAGCGGTGCTGCCAGTGCTGTTACCAGTGCAGTTAAGACGAACCATCTTTAGACCAAGCAGCGGCCACGCCCACAAACACAAGAAGCAAAAAGGAAAGAATGGGCTTCATGGTGGTGGAATGATGGAGCGGTCAACCATGAAAGCACGGGGAACGAATGGGGGAAGACTTGTTTGCGAATACGGAGACCACTCGGCGGACAAAAAGCGGTCGGGTCGCTCTCCACCAACGCATCTCGACGTGGCCAAGTGAGGGGGAGACTCCATGGCTGGACTCGTCTATTTAAGAGCAGATCATTCTGGAAGATCAGATCGGATCTGTGAAATGTTATAACTTGACTTGATCCTGTACCCTTCTTCACCATCACTCCTTGTGTACCCATCATCACCACGATACTACTATGGCCACTCCATTCCGGTGAGGTGGCCGCAAACGAAAACATGTTTTATTTCTATTCTTAGGTGCTTTTGACTGTAACTCTTTTCAGAAGGCCATCTGGCATCAATTGTCTTGGAACTTTGTCACTGCTATTCTGGGGTGCCTAGTGGAAACGGCCGTGCCTGGGGACTGTTGACTGTTGACTAGTCGAAAGGGGGAAGGCCCAAAAAAAAGTGACTCCCTTTGTGATTAGCCACCTTCCACTTCCACTTCCACCTTCACTTCTCTCTCCCCTACTTTCTTACTTCCTCACCCACTCCCACTCTCACTCAATCCCCCATCTACCCCATCTACATCACCAATCGCCATGGCCATCACCATCCCCATTGACGCGATCACCTCGCGCTTCGGCGATCGTTTCAACAACATCCGCTCCCAATCCCTGAGCACGCGATTTGCCAACCTGCGCCCCGTCTCCGAATTCCTCGACATCAAGCGCATCTCCAAGCCCGCCAACTTCGGTGAGGTCCAGAGCCGTGTCAACTACAACTTGTCCTACTTCTCCAGCAATTATGCCGTCGTCTTCGTCATGCTCAGCATCTACAGCTTGTTGACCAATGCGACCCTTCTGTTTGTCATCATCCTCGTGACTGCCAGTCTGTACGGAATTGACAAGCTCGGCGGTCGCGACCTGGACCTCGGTTTCCGTCGTTTTAACACCTCGCAACTCTACACCGCGCTGTTGTGCATTGCTGTCCCTCTGGGTCTCTGGGCCTCCCCCATCGCCACAGGCCTCTGGCTGATCGGCGCCACTGGCGTGACCGTCTTCGGCCACGCCGCTTTTATGGATAAACCAATCGAGAATGCTTTTTCCGAGGAGGCGGTCTAGGTGGTCGGCCGCGAGCTCCTAATAACATGCCCCGATGGGGAAGACCACCGGCGGCACGACCAGGGAGACACAATAGAGGAGGGGGAGGAACCTTTTGGGGGGAGGATACACGGGTGGAGGAAATCGAAAGCGAAGAAGAGGAGGATCATTATGTGGAGGATCACTACGGACGGCAGCCCATGCGCGATGGCCGTGGATACATGCGACAAATAGAGTACGGAGGACGAGGCCCTCGCAGGCGAACCATCAACAACTACGACTTGATCGAGGAGAATGAGACCGCATCGGTGGATGGGGGTGATTACGATTTATACGGCCATGGAGACAGCACGGTGGCATATGCGGTTCAGCTTGCCATGCGGGACAAGGAGGATCAACTGGTGGAAACAGCATTGGAGCGTATTCGTCGCGCGCAAATGCTGGGCAAGAAGAATGTTCGTTTATCTCAGCCCGAGCTGGATGCCCTGGAGCGCAAGCGTCAACAAACAGAGGACCCGAGCGGTGCTCGGCGTGTCAGACAAGCCGGTGCTTCAATGACGATCAAGCCGCCGTCGAAGCGCAAAAGTAACAAGGCCAGGGGACCAGACCAGACAATGGCACCTTATCCATCTACGCCGATCGAACCGGGGTGGGGTCCAGGATTCGGTGCAGCTCCTGGTCGACCATCGAGCTCGTCTTCTGCTCATCGTCCTCGAACGCCAACCACCCAGTCCTTGCGCCCGCAACAATCGAATTCGCCTCTTCGGCCGACGTATCCTCCTTTCACGGAACGATTTCCTCAAAATGGTCGTCCGCTGTCGATGCCGGTGCATCAGCAGCAGCATCAGCAGCAGCCGCCGCCCCCACTCCCGCCTCATCAACCTGCCTACCCACGGCCTCTTCCTGATGATCCTTCGTGGGCGCCGCCATATTATCACCCCACGCAGATGAATCCCTACGCATCTGAACAGCCGCCGTACCAACCGCAGCTACCTAGCGATCTTCGAGTTGGGCCACAGAGTCGGATGAGCTATCCAGCGGGGATGTCGCCGATCCAAGCCCAGTATCGACAGTCTCCGGATAATGCTAGACAATCCATGGGTGCGCCGCACCCACGGGGCGGTCGCCATGAGCCGGATTCGGAATCGGAAATCTCTAGTGATGAGGAAGAAGAGACGGAAAGCAGTAGCAGCGAGGAAGAGGAGGATGATGATGAAGTTCAAGTGGTGAAAGTTGTGGAACGTCCTAGCCCGGCTGGTTTCCAGCGACGCAAAGTTTCTGGAGGCAGTAGTCGGGCTGGACAGAGTAGTCGGCCCTCATCGCGGAGGAGTCGGTGATGTGATGGTGGCAACAAAAGGAAAAGGATAAGGAAAAGTTTGTGTGTCTCTCTCTTGAAGGTGTCCGTCTAATGTGTTCTTTGGATTTGATGGGCTCTTTTTTTCTTTGGTTCTTTTTTTTCCCTTTCTTTTCGTTCTGGCTAGCAGCAACATGCTACGAAACGGCGTTCGGTAGACTTTCCCTTTCTCCTTCCGTGAATAGATCAGATCAGATCAGATCCATACATATGATAATCTCAGCATCAGCATCCGATCAGCAGGCCCCAACCCCAGCCACAGTATACTCGTACATACTCGATACTATAGATAGTAAATGGCCCCTCATGATGGCAGCGCAATAGACAGCAGCATTTCCTCACAAATCAATGTAATCACAGTGGGGCGCATTACGCTGTTCCCAGTCCTTGTTCCCAGTACCAAGTACTGCACTATTCTCACTAGTAAAAATCATGCCTTGGCAGAGAATGACGTCGCCCCGGGTTTCCTTCCTCCTTTCCTTTTATCCTTTTTATACTCCCATTTCCCATTTCCCATCTTCCGGTCTCTCCTTGCAGACTTATTCCCAGTCTCTGCCCCCTCGCAATCCCCTCGAGAATCTCTCAAAATCCTCCCCTCCTCGACCCGGAGACCTTTTCACCCTCAACTTGCCCACGTCTCCATTCCGACGCCTGCCGCGTACCTGACCACCAAAACCAAAGATTGATCTGCGCCATTCCCGGATTCCTCAAGCGCCACGCCACAACAAACCACATCGCGCCCAAATCTTATTTTTGAAGAGGAAAAAGTTTGCGCCCGTTCCGCCACAGGCCTTCCATTCCGTCGATCCGGGAATGCCATTTGATTAGGGACATTTTTGTCAACAGTTGTATAAACATTTCCCCTCGATTCAGATTTGGTACGTTATTGCGCTCGCCCTGTCCTGCCTTGCCTTGCCTTACCCTGCCCTTTTTCACGGTCATCGGGTCTGTAATCTGCCCCTTCTATCCCATTTATTGATCAAATACGATCGTTCGGAAGTCTGGAAAGATTGACTCCGTTAAGTCCGTATGTGTACTAATCAACGCAATAGTTTGTACAGCACAGCCGCCACGCCGAGACTGCCGAGACTGCCGTACCATATACAAACTCTGTGGACCCTGCCTCTATTATCAAGCCCCGGTCCCATTTCTTAAGGTCATTTCACATATCGTCTCGTCCTCGCGACGCGCTGCAAAAAAAAAGACCTTCAAGGCAGAACATATACCACACCCGCAAAGATGTGGATCGTTTCATTTTGGGTGTTTCCGTTGATATCGGCGTGCATGTGGGTTGGTAAGAGACTCCCTTCAATTCACCCTTTGTCGCGATCGCGATCGCGATCGCGATGCGACTCCGACTCGAGAAATTCGAACTGAACACCGAACTAATTATTCCATAGCGATGTTAATTGCCATGTTGGTCACTTGGGTTGTTCAGGGTGAACCGCAATATGCTAGTATGGACCAGACCGTTGCGTATGTGATCTCCCTGGGACTTGACTCTCACTCTACTCTCGACTTAACTCTCAGGACTTAAACTGACAAATCTTCACTTGTATAGATATATCTCCGACGTCGGTGCCCAAGGCTTAAAACCACTATTCGTCGCCGGAAGTGTCGTCACAGTCGTTTTCTTGGATCTGGCCTTCCTCTCAGAGCGCTGGTTGCGTCATGCTGGTCAACTCGCTCCGAATAAGGGTAAATTCGACAAGGCGTGCGCTATTTCCTCGCTATTCTTCGCGGTCGCGGGTGCGGCGGGTTTAATTCTTCTATCTATTTTCGACACCCTTCGTCATCCGAAGCTTCATGATGGATTTTTGGCTCTGTTCCTGTAAGTTTTTCCTGCAAGGATAGCACACCGGTGCGCAAACCTTTCAAAAAGAGACCAGACTCTAACACCACTCCCCTCCCAGCGTTGGCTACATCATCAGCGCAATCCTAATCTGCGCCGAATACCTCTGGATCGGAATCTTCTACCGCTCGCAACACCGCATCCTCCTCGCAAGTTTCATAATCAAACTAGCCTTCATCATCATCGAAGTCGGTCTCGCAATCGGATTCGGCGTGTGCATGAATGCGAAAAGCACGCATAAGAAGAATATCGGCGCTGTGTTGGAATGGGTCATTGCGTTTGTTTTCACGGGCTATGTGCTTTCTTTCGTGATTGATTTGTTGCCTTCTGTCCGGACGCGCAGACATTTGCCTCAGGGTGAGAAGTATCGGAATGGTAGTGATAGTGAGGGAGAGTCTGGGTCTGTTCCTATGACGACCGCTTCTATTGAGGAGCCCTTGACCACGGACTCGGTTGGTCCTAATCCGAATTTTTATCGGGGGCAGAGGGTTTGAGATCTTAACTTGATCTTGAACTTGAGAATAATGTTTGGGTTGGTTTGATATTGATCGAGATCTTAGATTTTGTGTTTTGCCTTTGCGTCCGTTTCAACGTCATGATGGGATTTCATCTTCACGCGAGAGGTTTTTTGATGATTTTCTTTTCTTTTCTTCACTTCTTTTGATATCTTCTCTTTTCATTTTTCACCTTTTGATACCTGGCTCTGCTGCTTATGTTGCCATTTTTTCTTTCGATCATTTCTGGTGTTCTTGTTCATATACACTAGTCTTACTTCTTTTATTACTCCATGTGGCATGGCTTATTGGCTTGGCTTGTACATTATGAGATGGAGAATAGCTTCTGATAATAATATGATGATGAAGTATAAAATTAAACCACGTCAGTGTTGAGCGTAGACCTCATTAATTAGTAGCTCACCTGCATTCTGAGAATTGTAGTGCCTTATGGCCTTATGGCCTTAAGGCCTAACTTGTGAGGTGTATATATTTCTGCCGCGTTGCCTTGCTGCCTTACTGCCTAGTTTCACATGCATGGGTCCCATCGACGTCACTGGCTTGGTGGATGATTTACATATACCTGGCCCTGACTAGATCTGGATTTCAACCCTTTTCCTCCGCTCCTCTCTAACATCACCATGCCTAGTAAGTCCCCGCGGCTTCCTTACAGAGATTATTCTCTCCCGATACAGCGCTAACCATGTCTGTTCTTCAGGCCAACCTGACTACTGTATGCTTGCTCCCATGTCAGCCCAACGAGACGAGCCGCGACTAACTTCACCGCAGACAAGATCCTCGGCGTTGCCCAGGATGCGACCCAGCAGCAGATTCGCACTGCGTATAAGAGGTTAGTTATTTCGGACGAACCTGCGAGCAGTTATTCGCTTCATTCACCTACTACCTACTCCTGTCGCATGGTAACTACTGTGCCATGCGACAAGCCATACGATCCAGGACCAGAACCAGAACCAGAAACTAACCACCTCCGTCTACTCACAGAGAATCTCTAAAAAACCACCCAGACCGCGTCCCCTCCGACTCCCCCGAACGAAACCAACGCACGAAAAAATTCCAAGAAATAAACGAAGCATACTACACCCTCTCAGACCCCACCCGCCGCCGAGACTACGACACAACCCGCGCCTACGAATCCGCCGACGAAGAAGTCGACGACGAAACCCCGCCCCCGCGCGGTCCACCGGGTAGTTTCCCATGGTCAAGCTTCGGATTCGGCGAGCGCGAAACACGCTCAGCCGATCAATTCGGGTCCGTATTTGAAGAAATGATGCGCGAGGAAGGAATGGGTGAAGAAGATGAAAGTGGCAACGGCCGGACTCGACCAACGTCTAAATTCTGGGCCGTCGTTGGTGGAGTTAGTGGTGGTGCGATCGGATTTATTGTGGGGAATTTGCCGGGAGCGTTGGCAGGTGCTGTTGCGGGGAATCGACTCGGTGCTGTGCGTGATGCAAAGGGGAAGAGTGTTTATGAGGTCTTTTTGGAATTGCCGAATTCTGATCGGAGTCGGTTGTTGAGTGAGCTTGCTGCTAAGGTTTTTCAGAGTAGTATGGGGGCATAGGCATAAAGGGATTGGGATAGGGATTCTTTTGGCGTTGGTTTGGTAGGTTGAAGTGCAGCCTTTTGATGGCTGTATAGTTCAAGTTTGCTGGATAGAATAGTTAGTTTTAGTTAGTAAATAGTGCACTGGAGACCTGAAGCAGTCAATATACTAGTACTACGCAGAATCTGCTGCGATTGATCGGACTTGGAATTTTGCGCTGGTCCTATTTAGGCCTGTAGGTATAGATAACTTCCAAGATGTATATTAGGACCTCGGGAGGAGTAGCTTCAAGTTAAGTATAATAAAGGTGATAGTAACACTGCTGCCTCAGGAAGTAATCAGCTTCAAGCTCCGGAACCCAGCTCAAGTTGGTCTCACCCGCCGCCTGCTAAGCTACTCTCCAAGCAACCCTAAGCAGCCTGAAGTGAGGAGATTGATGATTTTAAAAGCGGTATCCCAACATTTCATTCATCTTTGTACTTTTCATTCCTTCATATATTCAATCGTTTTCTTTTCCAAGTCCTCTCCTTGGAAGGTTCCCTAGCACTAGTTCTCCTCTATAAATCTGGATCTGAGTCTCTTGGTAGCTGCATTAGACATTCATAATCCCACCTTTCGATTATCTCTTGATTTTCCGCTGTGTAGTTTCGGTACCTTTCGTATAACACTTCTTTTCCCGGTGTGTAACTTGAACGGGATGGCGGTACACGGACATAGTGTTCCGGTACATAGTGCAGAACTTCCACGAAGAGAACATGCAATGAATCGTAGCCGATCATTCCGAGGTTTTCCAACTGGTGAAAGAAGTTCACCATGACATTAGAATTTGGCTTGCCATCACGAATGACAGGTTTGCCCCACCACTTCACCTTCTCTTTATAGTTTTGCTCCGCCTCTTTATCGACAAATTCGAGGAAGTACACTAAACGTCTAGCAGGCTCTCCTTGGTACTCGCAATTTCCCTCTATCCAAAAAGACCGTCCACCTTCAAATCCGATCAGGGGATAGGGCTTATATGCCCACTCCTCATCTGTATGGTACCAGTAGGGTAGCTCTGGACAGATAAAGTTTTTGTCTATATCCGCCGGAAAGTAAACTGTTAAGAGCTCGTAAAGCCTTTGTTTATGGTCGACAGGATTTCCACCAGTTATGATCGGAGTATAGTTTTCATTGGTCGACTGAATGGTTTCTCTGCTGTATAAACGAGGTGCAAGAGCTTTCTCTAATTTTGAGAATAGCTTTGAGTTAAGAAATTTCTTCTTGTATTTCTCATCATCCCACTCTATAGATAGATTAGATATTCCAAGGTTCATATAATATTAAGTTTATTATCTTAAGAGATCACTTACCGATCATCAACCATTCAATATCACTTAGCTTATATGGACGCCCCCGATGAACACTCGTACATCCTTTCAGTTTTTGTATCTCTTGTAAGATAGAGAAAACGTCGTCGCTGTTGGGGATAACACCACCAGGCAAGTCTTTAAGAGATATCCATTCGAGAAAGCTGCGTTCCTGAGGTTTATCCTCATATTCAGAATCTGAACTAGGTTTCTTGTACTTGGCTGTTTTTTTCTTCTTGCCTGATTTCCCTAAAGTGGCTGAGGTGCTTGACTTCGTGGTAGCTTGTGCCTGTTTGGCAGTAGGCTTGGCAGTATTCGAGTTCTCGCTTTGAAGTTCTGCGGCACGTGTAGCCGATCGAGTGACTGGCATGGCTTTTGGTGGCGATAAAGTAGCCAACTGCGTTGGGTGAGGAATTCAAAACATAAAAAATAATTAGACGGCCAGAAATTCTCAGGGAAACTAGATTGGGAGCCAGAGGGGCGAGGGTAGAGCCTGTTAAATACTCGTAGAACAGCTGTACGAGTACGGAGTACATACAGCCATTCTCAAAATCTACTAGACTAATAACACAGAGAAACTCTTTCCCGGCCCCCCTGCCAAGACCATAGCGCCAACTATCGATTGGCCTGGCCATGCGCCGCTGTAATATGCACCTTACCAAGTACGGTAATTATCAATGTGTACCCCACATTCAAGACCTAGCACACATCTTTTCGAGGGATAGATATAATACATTTTTCATTTCATTACACAGAGGTCCTCAACTTAGTTTAGACCTGCCAATGATTAGTGCTAAGGTATTGGCAGTGGCGCCAGGAAAGACTGTTCCTGAATGTACTGGTCAAGACGATCTCAAGAATGGCTACGAATACACCTCAAAACGTTTATAGCAGCGAAATTCCTATTAGGGTCAGCTAATACTATACTCACATCCTAAATCTATAACATGCGAGTCCACCTAGTCAAATCTATCTTCTACTTTAAAATCTACATTAAAAATCCCAAAAAGTTTTTCAAATCGTAAGAAATATTATCTTAGTCTCGAGTCTTATCATGTCATAATTTGATTATCGTTGGCGGAGTAAAACCATTGCCAATATCAAATTCAATTTATAGTAATATGATCTGTACAAGAAGGCAATGCGAGAGCGATTTTCTCAATTTAAGTTATCATTGCATATCGGGTCCTTAACAGCCAAGAGACACGCAGCAACCACTAACTAATCGATGCCATTGACTTCGGATAACTTCCAATTTGAGAGTTACATGCGGAACTTATGTATGACAAAGAACAATATATGCTAATACCACGCAATGTGTAGTAGCAGACGACGAATATGAGAAGCTTGAAGAGAGGAGGAGAAGAAGAAGAAGAAGGCAATCAGGTAGCAACCGGGCAGCAACCGGGCAGCAGCTGGGAAGCACCCTATGGGCACGTCTCAACTATCTCAGTTTCCCTTCGCCAGAATCTCGGCGACATGATCTATCACGTTGTATTCCACAACTGATCGTAATTTCGTTGTCATTAGACTGGGGAAGAATCCTATATTAAAGTCAGCTTCCAATCAAATAAATCCATAAAAAAGAAATAACATACCCACTAGCTTCAGGAAGCCATACATCATGTATTCTTGAATGATGCCCATCTCCCGTTTCTTATTTTGGTTTTGTTGTGCAGCTTGCAGGATTTTGCTCACATGTGGCTGACGAATAGCCATATACTGTCCTGCCGCTGCTTTGAATATCGTCTTGTAAGCTTCCGATGATGTTGAACCCCCGGTATTGAATTCGTTGCGCAGGTGATGTGCTAGAATGAGTGCGAGAGCTTCCACATCCTCAAGCGCCTGCGAGGAGCCCTGTCCCGAGCTTGGAGGCAAAGCGTGAGCTGCATCGCCTACTAGAATGACGCCATCTCGTTCCCAGGTTGGAATGGGAGGGCTGGTCCACGTGGGATACATCCTCTCGACTTCAAGGGACGCCAGGATCTTCTGAATAGCTGGATCCTTCCACTCCGCATGCCTCTTTTGTAGCTGCCTTGTCACATCCGCCTTATCGATATTCTTGTGATCGGGGCATTCTTCGATCTCATAGGTCGACCACCATGAAAGCAAATCTCCTGGCTCACAAACATGGTATGGCGAGTCGCGATTTGGGGCATCTTCGGCGCTATTTGAGAAGAAGTAGCCGAAAAAGCCATTACCGCCAAATATGAAGTTGACGGATCCCTTTTCGACAACGTCTTTGACTTCGGAGGCAGGAATAAATCCTCCAACGCCGACAAGACCCCTTTTGAGATTGTTAGAACGATACCGAAAAGTTATGTCGACGAACAGGGGCGGGAAGAGTGTAGTCACTTACTCATAGTGTGGCGGATAAAGATCCTCCTTGGCATCAGAAAATAGCGCTCGTTTTGCAGTACTTCGGACACCATCTGCACCGATTACGAGATCTGCTTCGATGGAAGGACTGGAATCCACGAAAAAGATCTGATTTCTCCCATCTGGTCGGGCAACAACCTTCTCTATCCGCTTGTTGATGATGCAATCATCAGGAACCCGTGCACGCAGACATCTCCAGAACGAATCCCGACTCGACATCACCATATTCATTGGTGGCGAATCGGCCGTATCGGAAACACTAGGCTTGAGACTCATGAGAAGTGATCCATTTTTGCTCTTCAGGTTAGATGAAGACACAGCGTAGCCTTCGCGTACAACATCCCGGAGAAGACTATCATCCAGTCGTTGGAGGACACGCAGGCCATTCGCCGCAATTCCCAAGCCGCCTCCTACCAGGAGTGTGGCGGAAAGCGTGGGTCCGTCTGGTCGTTGCTCTGCTGTTGTTTCCGCTTCTGTGTTGTATGCTTCGTAGATGACGATTTCATGACTTTCTGATCCTTCGGGCTTTGGGAGGTGCTTCTGCAGTTCCAGATACATTGCGCATCCGGAGATGCCTGCACCGATAATGACTATCTTCATAGTTATGGGCCTGCTTGAGGTTTGTTGATATCAATTAAAAAACTTGGAAGTTGGAATAGACGTCAGGTAGGTAGTAGTAGCAAAAAGCGGGACTTGGAGGGCACATTCTAGCGAATATATATGTTTAAGAAGGGCGTAGCCAACACTGCATACTTTAAGTCGGCGGACTGCAGTGATGGATTCTAGCCAATGAAAAGCCGGGATATTCCACCTCCCGCAAAGCTAGCCCGATATGGATTAGCGCATGACATGCCTATTCATCGGACTAATATTATCCCGACTATCCAGACGTAATACAGATGCGAAACTTCGAATCACATTATGAGTTTGACAAGGCATCCAGGAATTCCTCATTTCCGGTGATCATTAATATAGGCAGCAACATGTGCGAAAAATTCTGCAGGCGCCGCGGAAGATGTCAAATCCTGGGCCCACTTGTCCGCTAGCGGGCTTGCGGTATTATCCCCTAGGTCTCTGTCGTTGCACGGAGCCCATATTCGTATGATTCGCAAAGGGAGGGCCACCATGATAAATCCACGCTGTGATACAGCGGGTGGCATATTGGTGACAAATTCCAAGGCTGAAAATATCGATTGGACATGCTGTTGGACACGATATTCGTATAGATGGGCCGATGATGAGACCAGGGAGAGAAGTCGGAAGACAATGACGTTCGCTGCATCGAAAAGGGCACTCAAAGCAGTACTTGGCATGTCCCTGTGAGGTAATAGGGGGACATCTTGAGGATCACTGAGCGGGTGGATATGTTTTTTCTTGTTGGTGGAAATATTTGGCTCTGGGTTTGCTTGGTTGAGATCCGTCCGAGAAACACATTGGGTCCACCACATGTGTAGGTGCGTTATAATTTGATGTACCGTAGTGCTTAATTGAGTTCT
Source organism: Penicillium pancosmium (assembly GCA_031761475.1). NCBI lineage: Eukaryota > Fungi > Ascomycota > Eurotiomycetes > Eurotiales > Aspergillaceae > Penicillium > Penicillium pancosmium. Next base: position 30,274 of record JAVMSB010000053.1, on the reverse strand, counting down.
GAAAGAATCAAAAACCTCGCCTGTGGAGGAGATCATGCTCTCTGCGATATCCAGACAAGGCAGGAGGGAGAAATAAACATCCACAAGTTCGTCGAAAGGGCCCTTTGGAAGCTTCTCGAAAGGTACAGTCATCCATTGAACCGTGGAAAAAGGATGTTGTTCGTTCCAGAAAAAGGATGAAATCGCCTGTGATTTTAGACAAAAGTAAGCAAAATGTTTCTGCGAATGGTGGGTTTCTCCCAAACAAGACAGGTCAACGCACCGTCAATAGTCTCAAGTGACGAAATATATTATGCAGAAACCCCTGAGAACAACTCTCAGGGCCTCCCCTCGCAATCATCATCGATGCGCCTCGTACATGCTGAAACCAAGCTCCCGGAGCCGTGCCAGCCAGGCTCTCAAAGTGAGTAAGCATTACAGCAGTACAAATCATGTCTCCACTGAAAGATGATGGAAGTTGCCGCGAGAGATGATATTGAAGGCCCTGCAGAGCTTTCAAATACCACCTCGAGGCTTCTGTTTGTATTGCAATGTCTTGTGCCAAGAAACCGTAGAAAAACGCCGAAGACGCACGTATAGAGTGTTTGACTACGTCGTGAGTAGGTGAGACGATGAGCTCGGCTAACTTGTCGAGCCAGGTAGGAAACTTCTTCCCTGAACTGGGTTCTTTAAAGGCAAATGACTCGATGAAATGGGATACGAACAGCTGGTCGAACATTTCGGCGCGGCTGGGCTGGTAAGTAGATGGTAGCAATGAGTGCACAAGTCTGTCATCGATGGGCTGGTAGGGTATAGTCATAGCTTGCTGGTAAGAAGCGTTTCCTGGTATGCCATTGACCGAGCAGATTCCTTGCTGTTGTTGGCTTGGTAAAGCGTGAATGAAAATAGCCCCCGTACGGGGTCCTGGACACCGAAGTCCCTTTTTCACACATTGGAGACATTCTGGCATAGACTCATCACACTGTCAAACATTATCAGCCTGGAGCATAGAAATGTGGGCTTAGTATCTCACTTTCAGCCTGCGTTGGCGGCAAGTCGAGCACCCCTTACTACGGCCCGGAACGTTGACCATGACTCTATCCCGAGCATTCAAGAATTTTACACGACCCGGAAGCCTATATTTTGAAAGCTCATTATCCCGTCATACCGACTGGGATGTGTTAGTCGAGTGTTAAAGTTCTCGGGTTCTCCTGTCCGCGGTCACCGCCACATGACATAATCTGCCCGAAAGAGGCTCTGCTAGACAACTGCGTGGGACATGAGGATCAACATTGTACTCGGACTAAAGAACATATATTTTTCATAAAAAAAAGGTTGATTTGAGTCTTGGTGACTTCGGTCTAGACCAAAGGAAAAGCATGCCAAGGGTACTTTTTACAACTAAAATATGAGGACTTGTGAAAACGACGCCGGAAACTATAGAAACAGCCTGCTTTCTACCCGCAATTTTGCGCAGGGGGTTGCTAAATGGTCCACCCTTTTTGCGCATGGATTTCCGTGGAGGCTGCCAGCCTTGGGCTGAAAACATATGTTTAATTTACATATTATCGGTGGTTTGTTTGCCCCCCAACTTAAAACCAGCAGTGGCTAGCAGCCTAGTCGGCTGAACGCAGAGGCTTAAGCATCTGGGCACGGCACGTACACTCTCTGGCTGCCATTGCAGCCCCTGCGGTCAAGATCACAATTACGGGTTTGTATAGCAGATACACAGCCCAGATTCCTCCTCACTGCAGCCCCTGGTCATACATACACTCGGCTGTTTGATACTGTAAGATTACAATAGGTAGCACTAATGCATGCTTAGAGGGCTTCAAAATCCACTGGCCAGAGAGTGTACCCATGTCGATGCAGGTGTGATGAAAAAGCGACCTGTGCGCGCTGTCATTAGATTATTAGCTAGGCACTAAGAAAGTAAGAGTTGGAACTAATCTTAGGGTTTCTATTTATTATTTTGTAATTGTGCCTATATCTCGGAGGTATTATACATGGAACGATAAATTATTAGAGGAGTCGAGCGATCCCTATCCGAGCTAGATAGCCTATTTTACATATTTTAGGAACGGTAAGAAATAAATACCATTCACTAGGTAGAGTTGATAGTTAATCAACAAATGAAGAATTTTCTGGTTGATAATGATCAGAATGATAATATGGTCATCTCAGAAGTCCTCTTGTAAGGCAATACGGCAAGATATTATATGCGACGCGCCGAAAATCTGCACAAAGCATATCCATTGTTTCATCCCAGATTGTAAGACCTCGTCCTAAAATATACTGAAACTGGTGACGATTTTCTACAAAAAACCAGAATTTAGAATGTCACGGAAATGTATGCCAAGAAATTCATTTTTGCAGAGTTCATAGAATTTTGTCACCCGATGTAGTATATGTCCTCACCTTATTAATAGACAGTAAAGTCCAAATTCACCGTCTACCCGACATTTGTAGGAGATTTTATTAAAGAGGCGGACAGTAAGCCCACTCGTGGCCAAGGAAAGGCGGATGACTTCAAAGCTTTAGGGCGCGGATTTCAATACCAGAAAGCTAGAGAGCTCCATAATTCGTCAGGCTAAAAAATCCTAGTGGTGGAGATAATGAATAAGGCTCAATATCCAGTTGGATTTGATTTGTTCAAACTAAGTCTATAGAATGGGCAATAGTGAATTATATGGCATTGGTTCAATTAGGCAACAGGGTGTCTACCTGGTGGACAATAGTAGGAAATGTTTCTCTTTTGGTACTTTTATACGAATTCACTTTTGTAGTATTACATTTTCGATTCATTATAGAGAGCCCAGAAGGAAAGGGAGCGGGTAACATGATGACTACATACCTAGGCATCAAACGTAGGATTCCTTACGGGCATAAAAGTAGTAGATAATAGGTTAGCAAGAAATAGACACTTCGAATTCTTTTTCTCCTCCAGCGAAGCTATCACAATGTCTTCAGTGAGTCCTGCCATCAACATACTTATGTTCAAATATCTAATTGGCCATAGTATATCTCTTTACATGGAGTCAACGAAGAAATCAAGCGAATAAAGCGAAATGACCCAGAGTCCACGAACTATGGAGTGTGGAACTCCATCTTGAACTTTCAATTCCCGGTCCAACAAGGTTACATAACCAGACCTCAAGATGAGCATACTTCGCAATCAGGAGAAAAAGAGTACTCAGATCTCCATACTTTCCACTATTGTGGAAGATCTAGTACAGCGGACAAGTTCTTGATTGTTCAGTGTAAACGAGCTGGACTGGAATCTCGAACTTCTGTCTGGAACGAAGGGGTCGGGCAACTTGACCGCTACTTAGCGGCTACACATGGGACGCGTCGAGTCTCAGATCGAAGCCCAGTATACGGTATTGTGGCTATAGGAAAATGGATGCGGGTGTACCGATATGACGATACCAGTAGATCTGTTTACGATTGGAGCCCTCCGGGGGTGAAAGATGGCGAGCTCTTGCATTTGGTCTGGCACAATGCAAAGATACAAAAAGTCTTGAACCACATTCGTAATTATCATTAAGTATCAAGGTCGTGAGCACTTCATGTATTGTTTGAGCATAGTACAAGCCTTTCGGCAAATTTTCCAAATCAAGTTCTTTCTCCCCTCTTCAGCAAATTCTACAATAAAGCATAGGTCGGATATATAATAGCCGGGATAGAAGATAAAAGAGAAATATTGGACTAGTACTAGAAGAGCTTTACTATCATACTATAAACTGCAACTACTCTGAGTCACTGAGCTAGGTAAAAATGGTCACGCGACCCCTGCAAAATCAATATATCTATTACTTTGTGCTGGCCTCGGGTTTCTTAAAAGAAAACATAATCGCAAGCACTCGTTCTCGGTTAACTAGGCCACTAGAGACGAGCCTACTTCGATCTGCAATTAGACTCATCAAATTAAGCCTCGCTTTCCAATCCACTGAAGAGGTATCGTCGGTCGGTTTCCCCAACTCAAAAAACAAACCTTCGTCAAATCGCACTCGCCAGAACCACGCAGGCAACTCCCATCCAAATCCCAAGAGCATATTTCCTAAATTCTGAACATTCTCTACTGTGTAGTCTGTGATAGGGCAGACATACTCAGAGACCAAAACCACAAGCTCCAATGGAAGGATACTGAAGACAGAGGATGGATGATAGCATTCAGCCTTAGCGGAGTTGATAGCTTCTTGAATTGCGGGTACGACAAGCGGACTTTGAGAGACATCCAAATCGCATCGTAAGCTTAATGTAAGCTCAGAAGGGCCAGTAAAATCAGGGGATATTCCCCACCATTCATTGTCCCGCCAGTAATTTCGATAGTTTTGGACCAGCTTAGCGAGTTGTATATTGTTGAGTCCTGGGCCTTCGACTTGACTGAACAGGGCCCAGCAATGGGCATGGATAAAATATCCGATAGTCTTATCTTTATATACTCTAGGCTGTCTTTCGATGTTTGCAGCATAGAATTGAGTAAACACCTGATTATAGTATTGGGGATTTTTCTTCCCACTCATTCTCGCTTTTGTTGGGTCATTCACAGCATAGAAGGGCCCCTGGGTATGCCCAAGTTGTATCGAGTTAATGCCCGTTAGGCGGTATTTAGTACCGGGGTCCTTGATAACTGAGCTAATTAGAAGACCTGGAATAATTTAACTAATTAATTGGCAGAGGCTTACTAGCTCGATAAAGGCAGGACCATAGCCGAGGGAACTTGCCCACATGGTAGGCGTTTTCTACCTCATATGATGATACCATAAAATGTTCAGGCCCGGGCTTCCAAAGTTTTTTCCAAAATTGTTTGTCAAGTTTCGGATGTCCTTGAGGCATTCCCAACTCGTTTGTGGCTAGAATTTCCACTCCGCAGAAGAGACAAATTGGGATTGGCAAAACACCCGAAGTAGAAGCGTGTGGATGTGCCATAATGAAGAGAATGGTATGTGAGCGTTCGAAGTTATTTGGAAATATGAAGTTGGCCTTTTCATAAAATGACATCATGGTGATTGCTTGATTATCAGATTATGCGAAGCTATATACATACGGGCTACCTGAGTCTCTGGATACGCCAGTCAATTAGCTACGGCGGACTATAGCGGCCTTCGGGCCATGCTGTTTACAAAGGGAAAGATTGTCAGTTAATTAGTAGCAACTTTACAACACTAACTCTTGTACATTGGTCAATATAGCGTATCATGTTTTAATAAGCCCGCTTACTCAGGCTACCTGAGTTACAGGAGCTTAGTAGGTAACCTAGGATTGATCACGTCAGGGTCAGTGATCATATCATAGTGCTCAGGGCCGTACCCAATTCTACTCAGGGAGCAAAAGCGGCGAGGGGGGTGAACACTAAAACGGAAAGGGAAAGCCAAGAATTGCTAGACATTATCCGATATATATGTAATAAAGCACGGGGGCTCGGATTCAACACAAAGCATGAGATTTCGTACTAATTTCTAATGGCCAATTGTAAGAAAAGTTCCTTGAACAATATGGCGCCTGAATGAGCTAGGAGCATCTAATAGAAGTAATCAGATACTCAGTTTTTAGGCGTCTGTAGCCACTTTCCGGCGGTGAGTGTAGCCCACACAATGGATCATTTTTGTATACTTCAATTTGATTTCCATATCCGGCCGTTTTCCTGGCTGCCTTGACAAATATTTGATCTATCAACCCGCTAGGCTCTTGTTATAGTAGATATTCATGAGAGTGGACAAGTGAAAAGCAGAAATGACAGTATTGAGCTTTTTCTCATCGTAGCTCCTGACTGGCCGAGAAAGACATTTGGTTTTGATAGTCCGCTGCATCTTCTGGCAGTTCTTTGTCACAATGCATCTCCTTGCTTTTCTCAGCCTCGTCGAATTGGCAGTTCATCCACAACCATGCTTTTCCCACCCCCTTTAACAAAGCACTTGCATGGGTTTCACCATCCAAAGGCCAATCTGAGACCTTTCCCACTTTACCCACTGTTTTCCACTTGTCGATGAGCTTTTGGGTATCTTCAAGCGGGTAAGTAACCTCATCCTCTGTTCCATAAAAGAAAGCAAGAGGGTATCCCGGATTATTTTGCTCGGTAATATTTTTTCCCATGACGCCGATATCATTCAAAATATTACTGAACTGAGTCAAGAATTTGTCACCCTGTTTGAACATTGCGGAGATATTCGCGAAATTCAGGCCTTTGGCAAGCGCCGGGCTCGCATAGGAGCATGATGTCAGCTCCAAGAGAAATCTTTTGTCTTGATAGGCATCTGTTCTTAGATCATCGCGCATCCATTGATTCATAGTCGGATAGGCATTCATGATCCCTAGCATGGCCCAGACATTGAGCGTAGCCAGATCTCCACCGTTAACATTGTGGTAGGTGCTGGTAATGTTGGTAGGCGCACCGCCAATCACGGCACCAACAATCGGCAGGCTCTCTGCGTACCATGCTTTCATTTCAGTGGCCCACTCGGTCGCTAGGGCGCCGCCAGAATATCCGAACATGATGACCTTTGCGTCTTCTTCGATTCCAGTATACTCTTTCGACTCCAAAGACAAAGCCGCCTTGATAGAATCTAAAGTCTGATAGCCACTTTGCGGGCCCACAGCAAAGGCCGCATTGGAGCCTTCATAATCTGGAATGTTCAAAATCGGGCCAATTTGCAAATAGGGCGCCAAGAAAGAAAGATTGAGCCGATTCCATGTTTTACCCCAGCCCTTAGCCTTGTGTTGAAGCCCATACGAGGGGGCGCAATTGGTGTCCGGGGAATCATATGCACTCTGAAGCGAGATGACCCGCTTTCTATTTGGTTTAATCGGGACAATGACGGTGGTGACTGAAGCGTCTGGGTTTCCGTCTACATCTTTGGTGGAATATAGAAGTTGATACGCCTTAGCTAGGCTCTTTCCCCCGGTAACCACGTTGGCAACGGTGACCTCACGTTTTCTTAGAACCTCTCCAGTTGAATTTTTCCAGCAACCGTCCTCAGATGGTATACAATCGGGATCAGGTGGTAGATAGAAAGAATCTTCAATAGGAACACGGGGGGCATCTTCTTTAGCTGCAGATACCTGCTCAAACGCAAATGTTGAAATAAGAAGTGTGTGCAAGAGAAACTGCATTTTGTCTGAAGCAAAGCCTCTCGTGAAAACGTGGTATATGAGAACGATGCCTCTGTTCTTCCGAATGAGATGTTTAGATAGAAAATCGAGCTAAAAGGTGTGTATTTATATGCCACACCCCTTTTGCTTATTCAAAACTAAACTTCATGCCCTTTCCATTCACATCTAGGCACAGCGATGTGAGGGGAGAAAGGTCACACAACTGCATAATCTGTGTGACATTGGCGAAGCTAAAGCGAACTATCAGCTATGTGGCATTCATAAGTAGTCAATGATGAGCAACCGGATGCATGTTTCATGAAGCGATGTAACAAGTTCGCAGAGAAATCGATCTTGGTGCATAAGATTGACCAACCTGGCCGCATCAAATCCCAGCCCCACATTCAGCAATGGAGATCATGGTCGTACAGCATGCAGCACAGAGTGATATCTTGTTTCATAATTTTTTGAATAGGCTCTGATGAGGTGGAAAGGTAATACCCCCGCAGTCAAAATCACCCTCGTGATTTTTCATGCGGTACGCCAAGAAAATTATGTTGGTTTCAATTAGTTTGAATGAGCAAGTCAGTGTCGAAGTTCGCGGTGTGGTTGAAGCGCGGCTACAAGGTACCTCGCGCGAATCAGGGGTGAAGGACCGCCATGCAGGACCACTGTGAGTGCATAAATTTGGGAGCCCCTCCCCCCTAACCTCGCAGATTTCGCGCGCCCAACAACTGGATATCGGTATGTGTGAGAACCTTGCTGTTAGAGTACCTCAATGTGTAAAAGCAGTAATTGAAGCCGATGACAGATGTACAGATTGCTTGGTTTATCAGGTAGCGCAATGCCAGGTTTTATGATGTATTGGATGAGTTCGGGGAGGGCTTATCTGTATGTTCAATGTTTGATACGAAGGTCTCTCGCTGACTTGATTATTTTGACGGAAGATGGGTTTCCCCGATTCCAAAGTTTTACTTTTCGCAGCATACGGGTGCTTTATCACACGTAATGCTTTCTGTCCACTGGTCGGCTTCCGTTGTCATTTTTGTTGAAGCTCCTAGCATATTTCTTTCGGGCAAGTAAATAGGATCCTGACGTATTCTCTCATGTATCGATTCATTATTATCAGCCTTAAGGTCGATTGTAATATTGCTGTCTGGATTATTATGTATGATCTACGACTAGTACTTGAAAAGTAATATGTATTAGAAAATGTGGGTTGTAGGCCATAGATAGTAGAGTAAGATAGAAATAAAGGTAACAGGAATTTGCAAGATCAATGGAATTTCCGGAGCAGACTATCGTATATTGCTCTGTATCAACTCACTGCCAGTAGGCACTCTATTCAAGTGTTCTTCTTGGCGCAGCGTTGCTTGAGTGATGGGCGCATCTGCGCTCCATTCCGGCAAGACCGTGGCTTGCTTCTGCTGGAATCCTCGAGGCAGTATTTGTGGATGCATGCGAACTCCGTCTTCCCGACAGAATAGAATGGCTACTTGGGTGGTCTTGTTCAAAATGAAACAACAGTACTATGTCATCGATTCCACTCGGATCCCGATACATAGTAGTACACTCACAAAACTACTATTTAGATCAGCGAACATCAACTTTACTAGTCAAAAAAAATATCAGGGCTACTTAGTAGTTAATATTCTGCAAGTTTCTGCTATCACATTGCTGGGTGGCTTGGTAATAGAGTTGGGGCTCTTCAGTGCTACATATTGTAGTAACTATTACCCAAAGTGGGACTCACGATCAACGACATGTACCAACCAGAATTTCCATGTGAGATCTGTTCAATTGGATCTCATTTCGTAAAGGTGTCCACAGGTAAACATGTAGTCTAGTTCCAAGGTTAGTCTGATCCGACCAGGTGGCCTTGTCTGGACCGCGGGTAGTTTAACTAGGAGAGTCCACTCAGTCCACTCAGTACCTTGCGATCCCCCCACTCCTTCACCGCTTGCGGCCAAATGCCCCTCATCGACAGTCTATATTTATCCCCCGCTGTTCCTCTTGACTTTTTCCTTCTTTGACCTTAATTCACTGATTTCACCCTTATACTTTTCAACATGACTACTGCCGCTGGTGTTTACCCTCCATTGGAGAGCCGTCCTCTCAAGGACACCATCGTCCTGTTCGATGTCGACGAGACACTCACCAAGGCTCGGCGCGTATGTGTCTTCAAGCTCCCTATTCAAGCTCAATGTCACTAATTTCTCCCTTGCATACAGACCGTTAAGCCTGAGATGCTCGAGCTCCTTTCCCGTCTTCGTCACAAGTGCGCCATTGGTTATGTTCGTCATTCCACCTCCTCTGCCTCCGCCTCCACTTTCCCCTCATCCTCTCACCTTTTCTAACACCCGAAACAGGTCGGTGGCTCCAACTTCGTCAAGCAACAGGAGCAATTGGGCTCTGCAACAACCGATGTCACCACCCTGTTCGACTTCTGCTTCCCCGAGAACGGCCTGGTCGCCTACCGCCTGGGCAAGCCGCTCGCTAGCAACAGCTTCATCCAATGGCTCGGAGAGGAGAAGTACCAGGAGCTGGCAGACTTCTGCCTCCGGTATATCTCTAACCTGAAGCTTCCCAAGAAGCGCGGTACCTTTGTTGAGTTCCGCAACGGCATGATCAACGTCAGCCCCATCGGTCGTAACGCTAGCGTGGAGGAGCGGAACGAGTACGAGGCGTATGTTGATCTCTCCCGATTGAGTCATGAGAAGTGAGATACTGACTTGTGATTTGAACCAGCTATGATTTACAACACAACATCCGCAAGGACTTTGTGGCCGCTCTCAAGAAGGAGTTCCCCGACTATGGTCTCACGTAAGTCTTAAGTCCCCGGCGAAATGTTGACATTGATTGTGAATATGGACACAAAATTCTAACCCGCCCTGATCATAACAGTTTCTCCATTGGCGGTCAAATCTCCTTCGATGTCTTCCCTGCCGGCTGGGACAAGACCTATTCCCTGCAGCACGTTGCGGCCGAGAAGGAGCTCTCCGGCGCCGATTACAAGAACATCCACTTCTTCGGCGACAAGTGTTTCGTCGGAGGTAACGACCACGAGATTTATGAGGATCCCCGAACGATCGGCCACTCTGTCAAGGATCCCGATGACACTATGAAGCAGCTTAAGGAGATCTTCGATCTTTAGACCGATGCGGACAACTAGGACTAAGATATACGAAAAGCGTGCAGTTGCGATAGCGTATGCATTGTGAGGGCCCGGCTCAGTCGGGACAACATCTGCTCTGATTTTAATGGCGAATACTTGACACGAATCTAATTCTATGAATACGAACCATCCATGGATGTTTAGTAACTATACCTGATGTTTACTACTAGTGTTTGCGTAGATGAAAGTTTCCCGGGTGTTTGCGGGGCCGCATCGGGCAACGTCGATCTTCCCGCATTTTAGTCATCCGATTTCTCTCTTCCTGCCAGTGCCTTGAATCTTGATCACACCCTTGGATCCTCATACAGCTTTCTTCCAATACACACATCAGCCATATGGCGCATCAGAAACACGTCGCGGAGGTGCCACGCAGCATCCTCCCTCGTCTTACCTGGAATAGTTCATCATCTCGGCCCTCCGTCACCTCCTCCCACCATGCCGTCCTAGCAACAAGGCAACGGCAACAATATCTCCAAGGCTGGAGCCCTCTCAACCGTCAAATACAGTCTCTAAGCACAACCTACCGATCTTCTCGGGCCATCTCCACTTCTGTCCGCAGCCCGCACTCTTCCCCTACCGTTTCCCGATATACCTCTAGACTTCTTGCGAAACGCTCGTCCTCACCCGCAGAACCTTTCGGAAATCCCATTCGTCACAATGGCGTCTACGTCGCAACGTACCGACCTGCTCAGCGCGCTTTTCATGCGACTCCTGCTCGACAGCGCGATCACCACTTCGATACTCTGAAGTTTGTACAGAGGCTGCAGGCCGAGGGATTCAGTGAGGAACAGGCCGTCGCTATGATGCGGGTGTTGAATGATATTATTCAAGAATCTATTCAAAATTTGACTCGCACTATGGTTCTCCGAGAAGGTTAGTCCACGCTCAGGCTATCATTTATCCAACTTGGTCTCCTTTCTTTTGTTTTACTGACGTCATCGCTCTTCTGCTCTACAGACTCCGAAAGATCAACCTATACCCAGAAAGTCGACTTCGCCAAACTGCGCTCCGAACTCCTAAATGCCGATTCAACCGAGGCACAGCTCACCCGCTCATCGCATGAGAAAATCGCCGCTGATCTGGCCAAGTTGAATTCCCGCCTGCGGGATGAGATCGGTCGAACACAGGCTTCGGTTCGGTTGGATTTGAATCTCGAAAAGGGTCGGATTCGCGAGGAAGCGAATGGACAGGAGATGCGGATTAAGGAGACTGAAACTCGGATTGAGCAGGAGGTTGCTGGTTTGAGAGAGCGGGTTGAGGCTGTTAAGTTTTCGACTCTGCAATGGCTTATGTATGCAAACCCCCCCCCCTTTTCCCTTGTTTCCTTCCCCAAGTGTTGTGCGTATGGATTGATGCTAACATGATTTCTTTAGGGGTGTCTGCACTGGTACTGCTGCTGTCATGCTTGGTGCCTGGCGCCTGTTTATGTAAAACAGAAGAAGGGGTATTGAATTCGCAGCGCATGGGCTTGGAGTGTTCTTTTTCATTGTTTATCATTGTCTATATACGAGGACGTTTGGTCTCTCTGGTCCCATCTCTTTCTTTTCTATCTCTTTTGTACAAAATAATCGCAGCTCATCTTGCTCCAAAGGGCGATGTGGAATAGACAATGCAAGTTCAAGAATTCTTGATGAAAGCAACATTCGAATATTTGATCTGTTCAAGTTGATCTCTCATTATCAGGGTGGTCACTAAAATGTCACCTTCCCAACTCTCACTGACTTGTTTATCTTCGTCACCCTCACACCTGCTCGCACCTGCAGCGGCACATCACACTTTAGTCTCCGCACTAGCCCGACAACTCCCCCAACCACAACGCCTTCACCCACCTTCACAATGCATCGGACTCCGCTAGCGTGGCCGCCCCTCCACTCTAATCTCGCTTGGCTAAAGACTCTCGTCACCATGGCGGATTACCGGATCCTATGGCTCTTCGCCATTGTCCTCGTCTTTACCGTGACCAGCATACTCCTCGTGTTTACGGCCAGAAGAAGACCCAGAATCAGCAAGCCTCTGATCACAAACCCTGTCACAACGAGTCGATTGGATCTTCAAGAGGCTCATCTCTTATATATAGAGAGTCCGACCGTGCCTGACAAGCAAACTACCGGACTACGTGCTCAGGGACAACGCAAATCGGTCGAACCAGAGTCCAAGCGATACTCCAAGTTCGCCATGGGTGTCTTCTTACTTTTGCCATGCACTCTGCTGGTCCTCATTCATTTCCGACTGGTAGCGGCCATTCAAGCTCACTATCGATCACTCGAGCATCCTTTGCTGCAGACAAAGGCCTCGTCGGGTCTGCAGGAGGTCTTCCAAGTATACCAGCCGGTGTCACTTTCCCCCAAAGAGGCCAGTGGAGAAGCCGGTAGCTGTGATCTGGAAGTCTTGCTTATGGACCATGTTTTTGGTTCCAGTTACGGGAAGCCTTTCGTCGGTGGGTAGAGGCTAGTTGCTCACTGTTCCCTTTGACAACTCCCGGGCTTCGATCTGAGCTGATTACTGGCTTTCTAGGCAACTACACGCCACCAGACTGTGAATTCGACACCGTCCGCATTAATTTCACAGTCACTTCTCGAGGAAAGCAATATGATCGCCTGGCTCTCATGTACCTCGGTGACGTGGAGGTGTTCAGGACTTCAACCGCCGAACCAACGACTGCCGGCATAGTGTGGACGTATATCAAAGAGATGTCACAATACAACGCCCTTTGGAAACAACCGCAAACGTTGATTTTCGATCTGGGGAATATCATGAATGATGTCTATACGGGATCGTTCAACGCTACGCTGACAGCTCACTTTTCCCTCCAAAACAACGAAAATAATGCGCGGTCTGCGGACCTTATCCTCCCAATTTCAGCCATGAAATCCGCATCGAATTCAGCGAGTGCGTTTTCATTCCCGGCTGATAATACAACAGTCAATCACAAGATCCCACCCAGCGCATCTCGAGCCGTTGTGTCGATTTCCGCCTGTGGTCAATCTGAAGAAGAATTCTGGTGGTCTAATGTGTTCTCCGATGACACGGCGAGTTTTGAAAATACCGTGGGCAAGCTTTATGGATACTCGCCATTTCGAGAAATTCAGCTCTATATTGATGGAGGACTAGCTGGTGTTGTTTGGCCCTTTCCTGTTATTTTTACGGGAGGTGTGGCGCCGGGATTTTGGAGGCCGATTGTGGGTACGGACGCATTTGATCTGAGACAGAGCGAGATTGATATCTCGCCCTTTTTACCGTTGTTGCGGGATGACAAGGAGCATTTGTTTGAGATTAGAGTGTCCGGTCTCAATGTTCTGTCTAATGGGACAGCTGTTCTTGCTGATACCGTGGGCTCATACTGGGTTGTCACGGGAAATATTTTCCTATACACGGATGAAATCGATGAGTCCGAGTCCTCGAATCGGGATGTCGAAGATATCGAGGCGGTGCAAGTCACAGCGCCAAATCCAATCTTCACAATCACCCGCGAATTGACAAAGAACGAAACCAGGGCCAACGACACATTGGAATATTCCGTGCTCGCAGAGAGAACATTTACAGCCCATTCATCCAAATTTTCCTGGTCCCAGAAACTCACTTTCTCAAACCACGGCTTCCTAAATCAACAAGGATACAGCCAAATCAACAAACAATTCACGTCCGGCGAGTCCACAATTACAGACCTCAACAACAAGCAATCAAACGAAACAACATTCCGCTACCCGCTCCTAGTCAACGCAACCTACGGCATAACCGACGACTCCCTAACAATCGATGCATGGATGAAACGAGGCTTGGAGATCGATTCTTCCGGAAACTTCGGGCTATCCACATACACGCTTTCCTCGGGACCTGAGCCGTACCATCTCCATACTTCCCAGTCGGGCAAGGCACGATATAAATCAGTCAGCGGGAGTTCCTCGTCAACAGGGAATACGGCAGATAAATATGAAAGCACCGCCAATGGAATTCCTTACTCTCGGTCTGTGCGAGCTGTTAATGGTGAAGTCGATTATGATACTCATCCTGTTAATAAGGCTTCGTCGGCTTCGCTTCAGAGTCTAGGGTCCGGGTCTTTTGGGAGGGATAGTGTTAGGAGTATGCTTGGTCGAGGTCCTGGGAGGATCAAAAATTGAGTTTGGAGTTAAAGCTGGTATGATCTTGATGTCCTAGACACTGTTAATGCAAGTGGGTTGTTAGGGTTGGAGTGCTTGTTTGTTACTGAATCAGGGATGAGATGGTACACAAGGAAGAGAGGAGGGTGCACTGTACATGGGAGGCAAGAATCGCATTATCACTATCGTTTGAGCTGCTTGCGCTGTGAATTTCATTTCTGCTTTTGATATTCTCTAGACATTTTCGTTGCGGTGGGTATTGCTGGCTTTGTAGATATCTTCAGCTTTTGCTTCAAGTTTGTGATATGCATTTCTTTGTTCAACAACTACCTTCCTTTTTATCCTCCTAATATCTAGGCTTTTGCCTTGTAGGATATGTCCAAGTTTATTCTCTGTATAGTATGCTTTTCTCTGCAAATGTGAATGCTCCAAGGTTGTATCTATAAACGCAGATACTAGAGGTGCCGAAGTGCGGTATTTGATACCTCAAGAACTCAGTATATAAATTTACAATGATCCATACTAGTAATCCTCCAGGGTGATCTTGTTGAAGATACCCCAGGGGCGCGGCATCATTACTGTCTAGTTGCGAGTCTAAGGTTCAAAATGAACTTTTGTCTGAAGTTGAGAATCTTTTTTTGGTCCGTGGCCCATGGTGCCCTCCTTGCTCTTTTCTATTTCTCACTTCTCTCCTTCGAGCTTTTTCTGCTCTCCATTTTCTTACTTCTCTTTAAATCGCCCCCTCGCATCTTCTCTTCACATCCTCTCTTCACATCCGCTCTTCACATCCACTTCTCTCGCTGCATAGGTTCCAGCATTATGGCTTCTCCCACGTGCCCTTTTGACTTCAGCAGGTAAACGAAATTTGACTCAAGAACCGTCAGACCAAGAGATTAGCACTAATGACTCTCCACAACTCCCGCTTCGGCCGGCAGGCCCCCATAGATGCCAGGGGCGTCATAATCGCCTCTGGGATGCGCTCCCCAAGGGGCATACATATCAGAGAACTTGATAGAAGAATGAGCTTGAGTACCTCTGGGTTCCAAATCAGGCTGTAAACTTGCTTCCACTGTGGTATCGTCAGGGCTGAACTCCGATATTTCTCTACCTCCAATGGAACGCTGCTTGACAAATTCCTCTAGATATTTGAGGTAGTATGGATTTCTGCTCTGCTTAGCAGCCTCGAAAAAGGACTCACGTGGAGGAGGGTTCAACGATCTGAAAAGCGAGTAGTAGTCACAAAGTATGGAGGTGATCGCAATTTGGTGTCTCATGGACGGACACTTGCGAGCCAGCTCATGTAGAGTGTTCTCATTAGGTCTCACCGGCCACCATATAAGCCAAGGGAGGCAGTCAGAGCCATCTTCAATGTCAGAGATATCATTGTTCATGATTTTGCGAGCATTTATCGCGGTGCGAATCTCTCAACACTCGCGCTCATTGCCTTCGCTGAGCAATTTACCCGGGAGAATAATTCACCCGGGATTGGCTTCCAGCTGATAGGCCCACTATCTAGCGAAACTTGTATGGTGATAAATCCCACGAAGAATACAATTGTATTCAACTTCCGTTCTGAGCCTACGTGGGTGCATCAGTCGAGCGTATCTATCCACATTGCCCTCCCATGCAGCCAGTTGCGTTGGAAGGCGCTTGTCAATAACTGGAAGATCGGGCGGAAGAGGCATCCACAAATGCTCAGAGTCTCCTGGGCCGAGCTTTGCACCTGGACCGAGTATAGCATCGCGATCTACTTTGCTGATCTTTTCTTTCAACCCAATAAATTCGTCTTCCTCAATGTCAATATCATCTCCAGTCGTATCTGGCAAGATTTTCGGATGAAGAAAACGCTGGCGCAAAGCTCGTCGGGGCTTCATATTGCCATTCAGAAACGCGGGTGTTTGTGGGTTTTCAAGATTAACAGATCGAGTGAAGTCATCCATGACAGCCCATCTTTGAGGAGCCGACATGATGATTTTATAGATGTCAGCATCTTCGTCAATATTACCGGCTTCTTCAGCAATAGATACGTCCGGAAGAAGATCCAATTCTTTGTAAAGTTCCGTATACCAAGCAGCAGCACATGCTCGGCCGACTTGATACCGCTTGGATTGATATCGACGGGCAACCTCACGGTAGGTTTCTTCCGATGCAGGCTCTGGATACCAAATGCAAGTACGGCTGGCAGGCAGGATTATGCATATCAGGAACGATATCACCCATTATTGGGCGAGCATTACAGGCGCGCGAAAACTGATGAGCCTGGCTATCGTCGCCGGAGCATAGCTCGATAATTTCCGGGCTCGTTGCAAATTGGAGTGAATCACGGATCCCACGGGTGACTGCTCTGCGATGCCAAAATGAGCTTAAATCGGATGGGAGCTTTTGTCCTTTTATTGCCGCCATGCATTGATCAAGGTCGTATTCAGTGGGTTGTTTCTTGACCTATTGGATTTGCTGGAGGTGTGGAGTGGTAGCTCCGGGGGAGGGGTTAGAGATCCTTCCCCTGTAGACTGGGAAGCTGCCATGAAGATAATAACACAGGGGCGTGATGCTGATTATTCCCGGAGGAAGGTTGAAAGAAGGAGGGGAGGAGACAGATTCTCAGAGGGCGGGGCGTGGTAGTTCACAGCAGAAATTTATAGATTTTTTCCCGCCCCCAATTCCCTGCATACGGTGTACCTTAAACTTACAAACCAGTAACTAGTACTTGAAGATTCGAATACGGTTGTGGCAAGAGGTCATCTATCCTTCATCGTAGAGGCTCGCTCAAATGTCCTTCATAAAGCATTATAGTCGATTTACAAGTCATAGCTGGTCGTAAATTCATTCATCCCTTCTGTGTTCAGCGGCCTCCCCCCGCAAAAACCGACCAACCTCCCTCTCAGCATCAGTCGAGCGGTCATTTCCATCCTTCTGATCCGAATTTCCGAAAAGACACTGCCAAAGATCATCCTTCTTAACCATTTCTCCACCCGAAGCACCGCTAGTCATTAGATTCGTCAAAGTGGCATCTTGTAATTCCATCGAATTCGCAGAATCAATAGCCGTCTCGGTCAAATTTTCAATCAATGCTTCTTCGCCGTTGCCGTTGGTCAAAGCGCGTGCGTTTTTCTCCTGTTTTTCTTTCTCGAGGATGTGGGCTAGTCGGCGGGTTACTGAGAGCTCGTAGATCGATTCTTCCACTGTTCCTGAAACAAGATACATCCACACGGTTGTTGGGCGGTGTTGGCCGATTCGATGGACTCGGGCAATCGCCTGGAGCTCGATGGCGGTGTTTATTAGCGGTTCGCAGAGAAACACGTGGGTTGCATTGATTAGAGTCAATCCGGACGATTGCGCTTTGCCGTGAAGTAGGAAGCATTCAACCTAGAGAGAGTCTTTAGATAAATTATTCCTCGGCGAGCGTTTGCCAGAATACTTACAGCGGGGTCTTGCTTGAACTTCTCAATGCCATTGGGGGCATCAACGCTACTGTTAACAATGCCAAATCGATGAAACGCTCTTTGTAAAACAGCCAAGAAATTCTTGTACTGGGAAAAGATGATCGACTTGGCGCCGGGATCATGTTCGCGCAGCCATAGAACATGTCTCGCGAGGGTGTCGATCTTCGTTCCGAAAGATCCGTCGAGGTCGATGTTTTTGATTTCCTTCAGAAGGCCCGAGCTTATGTCGCTGTATATTGCATTCTTCGAGTGTCGCTCATGGTCGAATTTGACAGGTGCTTCCTCCTCCTGAACAACCAGGTCCTGCGGCTTGTAGGTGATCTGGTGGAAGTCATTCACTTTGAGAGGCTTCTTGCACATTGGGCAAGTTCGGTGCTGGCGCCACCATAGTCGCAGACAGTCGGTGCAGTACTTGTGGCCGCATACAGTCAAAACGCCTAGTGTTTCATGTTAGCATGGTTATCCTGCGGGGAGCCGAACAAAATAATTCTTACCGACTTCAAAGCTTGACTGGCAGATAATACAGATCCTCGAGCTATCCTCCGATCCAGACTCGTCCCGGAGATGGAGGAGGTATCGGCGTTTGGACTTCAGAGATGAGATTTTGCTTTCAAGGGTCTCCTCTTGCTTCAACTTGGATGCGAAAAGTGCTTCGTCCATTGGTTTTCCAGCATTTTCTTCATCGTACGGCGCAACCGTATCTGAAATCTGTTGCAGATGACGGTAGTACTCCAACCGGTTGTTCATCGTATCACGGAACATCTCCACTTCTCGTTCCAAGTTCGATGACACCTTCAGCTGTTCGGAAATCATCTGGCCAGCATTTTTCAATACCATGCCGACCATTTCCAACTCAGCACTCGCGCGCGAGCTTCCTCCACTGGCTTGCCATTCGAGCGAAGTCACCAAGCTACGAAGTTCACTGACAATGCCACGAAGAGAGCCGAACTCAGGATCTGGCATAAGTTCACTGCGAGTATTCATGATAGACAGGAACAGCTTTGGGGATGGGCCTTCATCTCTCTGTGCTTGGATGATGCCTGCTTTGACCTCATGGGAAATAAGGATATTCTTTTGGCCGGTGAGAGCGTCGTGACGATCGGCGTACATCGACCGCAAAGCTTCCATGTAGACATACATCTCATCCTGATGCTTGGTTGATCGTTCGTACTCGTCACCTTCAAGCTCGGCGTCTTCTTCTTGATCGATTAGCGATTGGGAAACTAATTTTGTCATCACTTCACGCCAAGCTTTGTATTGTTTCGCATGCTCGTTCAGGGCAGCGCACAAGTCTTCGAACTTGTTCAGCAGGCGGTAGGATTCTAGTCCTCTGCTGTAAAGGAACGGCTTCATCACAGGGATGTTCACAAACTCGTTTTTCCGAGTCTTTTCTTTGATGATTCGCATGTATCGTTCCACCTTCTTCGAAATGTCGGTCAACATCTCCTTACGGATCAGTTTGGCAGCCTCGTATCCTTCAACTTCCTTTTTCTCAAGGGCCTGGAATTCATCGGAGTCGGGCTGGGTGAGATTGGTGTCGGTTTTGATCTGGTAGTATGCATTCGCAGTGAAGAATACGGCGATATGCTGAACCTCAAGAGCGGCGCGCAACTTGAGTCGACACTGGCCGATGCGGCTGTTCTTATCCGCTTCTTCCGCCTCGTCATCACTAATGTCCGGGATTTCTGAGTTGATCACCGCATCTCCGTTTGTTTCATTCTCTTTGTTTTTCAGTCGCTGCAGCCGTAATTGCTCTCGACTATCCTTGACAAGCTCTGTGGAATATTCAAGAGTTGTCTGCCACAATGACAGAGCCTCTTTCCCACGTCTTGCGGTCTCAAGGAGCTGGCCACGCCGCAGTTGCGATAAAAGAAGCGACCGTTCTTCTGTACGAATGGAAGTATCGGTTGTTTCGATCATGACTTCGAGGACCTCGTCTACGGTGCGCAGCGGCCCGTTTCCTGCACCCAAGGCCCTTCGATTGCTCCCGCTAACTTCGGGATGTAGGCAGGTTTGTCGGAGCCTGGTTAACCAGGTTCGCATCTTTTCAATTATGGACGGATCGTCCGGATTCCAATCACCCCGAAGAGGTGCACCGAAGGCATCAAGGCCACAGTAGTCGCACATCTCCTCGAATAATTGGCCATAGTGCTGTTCTTCAATGGCAGTAAATGGAGTGGTGATAACAACACGCTTCTGGTGCGGAAGGCGGAGTTCATCCCGAACTCGGTCCTTGCTATGTCGAAGGGCTATAGTGTTGATTATTTTGACGAGAACAGGCCCAAAACGCAAGTACAGTCGTTTCCACAGCTGACTAGAGTATGAAAATGGATAGTAGTGTAGGAAGAGCAGAAGTCCAGATAGATCGTCAATGTCTTTACGCAGTGGTGTACCGGTCACAGCCCATGCGTTCTGTCGGGGAATCAGCCGCGCCACTTTCGCCGCGTTGCTCACTCCACTCTCAATCATCTGTGCCTCATCGAGACAGACGCGCCACCATGATATGCGGACTAGAGGCGTTTTCCGAGGCTCGAATCGCTTCTGGTGCCGCAGACTGCGGGATGGAGCAGCCCCTGCATAATGGATCTCTCGGGAGATAACGTTGTAAGTTGTCAGTACAACATCAAAATCGGCGATTTCCTCTACGATCAAATCATCCGACTGGTCTTGGTTGCGCTTGATTCCGGTATAGTGGTGAACACGAAGTGCTGGGGCATGCCGCTCGATTTCTTGCTTCCACTGCTCCAGAATGGCGGGTGGCGTGATAATTAGAGTAGCACCCGACACTCTCAACCCATCTGGGTCTGGTTTGACTT
This sequence comes from Penicillium pancosmium, assembly GCA_031761475.1. Classification (NCBI taxonomy): domain Eukaryota; kingdom Fungi; phylum Ascomycota; class Eurotiomycetes; order Eurotiales; family Aspergillaceae; genus Penicillium; species Penicillium pancosmium. Next base: position 9,672 of record JAVMSB010000053.1, on the reverse strand, counting down.
GGCCCGGGCGTCGGTTCAAGCTCATCAAGGCGATCATCTCAACCGTCTTCCCAAGTCCCATTTCTTCTGCGAGAATACCGCCGCGTAGAGTATCCGCAGCGTCATGCCAGTGAGAGATATCGCGGGTTATGATCATGAAGAGATGACTAAAGTAACAGTCTTGCCCATCCGCATCTTTCATATGGCTGAAGGATGCGGGGAGGTTGCCGTTAGGTGATTTGTCGACTGGTATAAGCTTCCCATCCTTCTCCAAACCCATCCCTTCACGTCGCAAGAGCCATCTGACAGCCCGTCTCTGGAAAGGAAACAGTTCACACACAAGATCAGGACAGTTTATGTTCGCCGATGTGTCTATTGTGTCTTGCGGGACGTGCACACTTTGGTAGAATTCGCGTGGAGACCAATTCCGAATGGTTCCGAGAAGCCATTCTCGGTGTTTTCGTCTTGCATCGTATCCGACTGGTCTATCAAATTGCTCCTTCAGGGCATATTGGGCAAATGCCTCCAATGCCCCATCTTGAAGGTGGGTGAAGTCGGGAACCTCAATCGAATCTTTCCAAAGTGTATTCACCTCCAGATTCAAAAAATGATCACCCGGAGAGTATTGAACGGAGGCCTGGTAGCTTGCTATTGGCGCGCGATTCCCGTAACGGTCCGCGGCACTGAGAAGACTGGCTTGGTGAAGCTGCTCGAGGAAACCGAAGAGTTGCGGATCATCGAATTCATGCCTGAACAGTAATTCACGCTTTTCATTGGTATCGGTATCGTATAGTGAAACAGTGTATGATTCGGGATTAAGCTCGCTGTGCGCAACTTCATCGGCGGCCTCATCCTGAAGTATAAGAGAGTTCCGAATTTCCAAGATAACCGGTATTTTATGAGAGGATTCAACCGATGCATGTGAGGAGTGGCCATTCGAGTTTGAGGATGGCGTAAGCTTCTGTTCGGATAGGTAGCAAATTGTAAGCATGCGACTTCGACTGCGGCCAAGGAGGACCTATCTATACTTACCATGCGCAAAGCTAGCCGAGCCAATGGAATATAGCCCAATGGAATCCCTGTTGAAGAAAGACCATTTTGCTGAGCGAGACTATATGGGCCCGACTTAGTAACCTTGCGTCGTTTGACAGGACGCTCGTCGGCAATCAGATTATCACTTTGGGAGAGAACTGCAAGAAGCGACGGGGGTACCGTAGCTGTGGTACAGACATAGGTTAGTTTTTGATGGTTTGTCTGCATTTGGAGGGGTTTGGCAAGATACCTGATAATCTGACATCCTCTGCGATCACGGTCATTTTGCAAATAATGACTGACTGTCATCTCATGCCTCCATGCCTTGGGGAAAGTCGAGATCGAGAGCGTGGCGCATTGCGACAGCTGGGGCAATCTGTTGATCACGTGGTGATAGGCATATATTTAATCCGGCCAGTCGCGAAGCAGGTACCGTGACCTCTTGGCGCCAAGACAAGGTATACTCAGGTGCATAGAAGATCAACTGTTATTATTACATGCACTCGTATAAGAGAAAAGGGTGCCCTTGGAAGAGAAAAATAATGGCAAGTGAGAAAGAATTCCTTATATCATACGTCGAATCAAAAATTTTGTCATACTACGCAACCAACTACTGATTGTATATATTGACAAGTCATCCTCCAAGTTGGTATTTGCTTGAACTTGAGCTTGAAGGTCAAAAGTCCGACCCGAGCCCATGGCTAGTAGTTCTAGTGTCTTTAACCTTATGAATACTTCTAAATCAACATTGGAAGTTAAGTGGTTACCTCACAGAGGATACAATAAGCCATGATGATGGGAATAATATTTACTTCTGGTCCCTGACCGAATTTGGTTCCGGCCTGAAACCCCTGGCGTCAACAGAGGATCTGATTAGTCACCCATTCTGACTAATCCTCACTCCCCCACGCCATACAGCGATGTGCGAACAGTCAACCACGACGGTGACGTGTGTGTGGTTGCCTATCTACTTGAAAGAAGCTTTATTTTGCAATCGATCGACATATTCTTCCGAGTCAATGCCGACTTGAAATCACCTTCTCTCCACAACAATCTTCCCAACATGGCGTCCGACTCGCAGAGCCCCGAGGCTCGCGAGCTGACCTTGATAGGCAAGGTTGAGTTTAGAATTGCCATGGCTGACTCTGATGAGAAGCTCCAATCACTTCTTGGGACATACTTGGCCCCTCTCCTTTTGAAGCTGAGCTCCGATAGCGTCGCCGTGCGCAATAAGGTCATCTCCGTTTGCCAACATGTCAACACTCGGGTCAAAGCTCCCTCAATCCAGCTGCCCGTCGCCGCATTGCTGAAGCAATTCAAAGAGCAAAAATCTCAACTGGTCAGGCACTTTGACCTCATCTACGCTCAGCAAGGGATCGATCGTCTCGGCTCCGATGCACGCGTGGAAATCCTTCTGCCCCTGCTTCAGGGTATCTCGGAGATCGGAACCTCCGCTAGTCAGGGTGCTATCGTTTTCAACTTGGTTCTGCGTCTTTTGCCACTATTCAAACTACCCCCCAAAGGCAGCGACGAAGATCTGAAATTGAAAGAACGACTAAAAATGTCGGATGAGGACGCTCGCTTTTTGTCTTTTTGGCTGAGCAAGCTCCTGCTATTAACTCCTGGTCCCGCGGACGCTTCTACCTGCGCCGGTTTATCACCAGACGAGTATAAGTTCTTAAACAAAGATGAAAAACCCACCGAAACATGGAATCCAGCTTCACCGGGAGGATTGAATTTGACCGAAACCAAAGTTATTGCTCTTCGATTCCTTGGCAGTGGTGCCTTCCCTGATATTCAAAAATTCCTGCCTTCATTGATAGCCTCTGCCGATGCTAACTCCCGTCTGGCTGATCTGGGCGATGAGACCCTCAAGCGATTTGCCGTGGACCTTGAAGACTCGCAGACAGTTGAGCAGTTATATGATCTTTACTTTGGTGCAAATGGCGCACCTTCCGTTCGTCCTCTAGTCCAGGTGAAGATTCTGGTTTTTCTAGGAAAGTCCATCAAAGCTACAGGAAATACCGATCGGATATTTAAGCTCATAGAGGAGGGTCTTCTATCAGATGCTGCGAGATCCGCACAGGGGTTGCAAGCTGCCAAATTAAGAACCCAAATATTCACATTTACGACGTGGGTTGTCCGAATGGGCTCCCCATCGGACCTAAAGCAGATAGCTCCAAAGCTGATCGCTGGTTTACGTGACTTTATTCAGTCCCAGGGATGGCCCAGTCCCGGTGCTAGCGGACAGAGATTGCCTGCAACGGACCTCAGTCTGCGAGGCTTGGCATACGAAAGCATAGGTATCTTGGTGCCCAAGGTTGACTTTCGACTGCGAGATGAAGAAGTGGAGAATTTCGAATTTGATCTAGTTCGTTGGCTGTTCATCTCCTTGAGTGCAGACGATTCTAGCCCCCAAATTTTCGTTAGTATCGATCAAGCACTGGGAAGTATTCTCAATTCATCATTAGATAGCCACGACAAAGAGTTCCAACGTCAACTACGCCCATTCCTTGTTCGCCAAATGGCCTTGCAAGCTGGAGAGACCGACCCAGAGACTGGATTCACCGTTGCTAGGGGTGTTCAGTATGCTGCTGTGCGGTTCGCAAACCGATTCCTGCCATATAATGATATCGTGGCCCGCTGGATCGATCTCATGGCTATTGCAAGAGGTCCCGGAAGGCAACAGGAAATCGTGGAGGAAGGCAAAAAGGGTCTCCATCCTTACTGGTTCCGACTGCTGAACCCGACCAAAGATCAGAAATGGGAAACCGCTTCAGAGGCAGAGAAAAAGCGCGACGAAAGTTGGTTCGAATTCCCCCAATTCGCCGAGGCAACTCGCTTTCTGCTTGGCCCAGAGGATGAGGACTCTACAATGGACGACTCTTTGCCTAAGTCGCGACTCTTGTCAGGCCCTTACAAGGATGCCTTTGCGCCTGCTGTCGCTTTCCTCCGGAATACACTGCTCTGGGAGGCATTCTCGGCAGCGGGGATCGTCACCGATATGGAGCAAGACTGGGACTTCAAACTCGAAGTGCACCTTTCAACGAGTGCGGAGGCGCGCACTGCCGTGAGACAATATATTCGGAGCTCAGCAAAGGAGTCTGTTTTTGCCTACCTGTCGGGCTTACTAGACGGTCTGGAAACAGAAAATCTCCCCGGCCTTCGTCATTGTGGCGTCCATTTCGTTGAGGTTTGCTCTCTGTCGCCTGATGACGTTGTCGAGGGCCTTACCTCGCGCGCACAGGCTCTCAACAAGCCTATCCTGAGCAACAATGAAGAAATCCAAGCTCTTGCCGCAAGGGCTTTTGGTATCTTGGTGTCTCACCCAGCCACTTCTGACGATGCCTTGAACAAATTCGTCGCCGAGTTGGCGGGTACCCTCCAAACATGGAACACTGCGATCGGAGAGGCTGCCCTTCGGGTTCGTGGGTCAATTCTTGCACTTTCGTACCTCTTCAGTAGGCTGGCGTACCGCAGTCGACTGGATAGAGTCCCCGAAGCACAGATCCAGCAATACATTGAGACAGTACTGGATATCGTTGACGCTTCTCGTGACCAACTCCTCCAAAGGACCGCGGAAATTGCGATCGGACAACTTAGTCTCTCTGGTACTCTCTCGCTGAAGACTCTGCCGGAGGATGGCTGGAAGAAGGTTCAGCAGAAGTTGGCTGGTGATGCCAAAAAGTCTGAACATGAGACCCCTATCTTGTCTTTGGGTCTTTTAACAGTTACATTCTCTCGCGATGAGTCGACTGCATCCACATTCAGTGAATTCTTGAACTCAATCTATAGTCTACACGAAGTCCGCAGCCCAGAGGTCCAGTTTACTATCGGTGAAGCATTGAGTAACGTTGCTGTGGGATGGGACTCTCGGGCTCTCATTCAAGACTTCGATGTTGATGCGCCATTCCCTTCATCGGGTGTCCCGCGAAAAGTCTTTGTGGAGGTGTATGACAAGATCATCGCCGATTGTACTGCATCAAAGCCATCTCTGCGCAAGGCCTCTGCTATATGGCTACTCTCGCTCGTGAAGAACTGCGGCCACCTACCCGAGATGCAGGAACGACTACGCAAGTGCCAAGCTACATTCTCCAGTCTACTTGGAAATCGGGACGAGGTGGTACAGGAGACGGGAGCGCACGGCCTCAGTCTCGTTTACGAAATCGGCGACCAGGAATTGAAAGACTACTTGGTCCGAGATCTCGTAGACTCGTTCACAAACACCGGTGCAAACCTCGGCGGTGGAAATGTCAGTGGAGATACCCAACTCTTCGAGCCTGGCGCGCTTCCAACAGGTGACAACACCTCCGTCAACACATACAAAGATATCATGAACCTGGCCGCCGAAGCAGGCGATCCCACGCTAGTCTATCGATTCATGTCCATGGCATCCAACAATGCCCTTTGGAGCAACCGCGCCGCGTTCGGAAGATTCGGTATCAGCAGTATCCTGTCCAATTCCAGCGTCGATGGCTATCTAGCCCAGAACCCAAAGATTTACCCCAAGCTTTTCCGCTACCGATTCGATCCGAACCCGAACGTACAGCGCTCGATGAATACCATCTGGCAAGCTCTCGTGAAGGATCCCACCGTGGTGGTCGATGCCCATTTCGAGCCGATCATGGAAGATCTCCTGAAAAGCATGCTTTCGGGCCGTGAGTGGCGCGCGCGCCAGGCAAGCTGTGCCGCCGTGGCGGATTTAGTCTCGGGACGACGCCCAGAGAAGTATGCGCAGTACCTGGACGAGATTTTTGAGAAAGCGTTCAAATTGCTTGATGATATTAAGGAGTCTGTTCGGACTGCGGCGCTTAAACTCTGCCAGACGCTCACCAATTCTGTTATCCGTACTCTCGAGACCAATGGGTCGGAGAAGAGAGCTGGGATCCTACTTGGGAGTGCCGTGCCGTTCCTGCTCAGTGACAAGGGGCTTGACTCAAGCGTTGAAGAAGTGCGGGGATACGCCATTGGCGCTCTGGTGCAGATCATCAAGAAGAGCTCCGGGACAACCCTGCATCCCTTTGTGCCTAATATCTTGGAGAAATTCTTGACCTCGCTGAGCTCGCTCGAGCCCCAGGCTGTCAACTACGTTCATCTCAATGCTGACAAGTACGGGTTGACGGGCCAGGATATTGACAAGATGCGCTTATCTAGTATCCGCACTTCGCCCATGATGGAGGTCATTGAGCGTTATCTCATCGATCACCTGGACGAGACGAACCTAAAGGAGCTTACGCCCAAACTGGAAGACGTGCTCCGCTCCGCGGTGGGTCTGCCATCCAAAGTGGGCTGCAGTCGCGTACTGGTGCTGCTGAGCATGAAGACGCTTCTGTTCCGTCCATACGCAGACCGGTTCATTCAGCTACTAAGCAAGTACGTTGTGGATCGCAATGAAACAGTCAGCGCATCCTATTGCACATCAATGGGCTATCTACTCCGCTTGGCATCGGACGATCGGGTTTTGAAAACGATCGAGTATGCGCAAACCTTGTATCTAAACTCCGACGACGCCACCAACCGCTCCATCTCCGCCGAAATTCTACACGCGAGCTCCAAACTTTCCAATGACCGGTTCATGGCATTTGCGACCAGCGCGCTGCCCTTTGTCTTTGTCTGCAAGCATGACGGCGACGAGCACGTCCGTGACGCGTTCGAAAAGACATGGCAGGATAATGTGGGGGGTAGTCGGGCGGTGGCTCTGTATATTCGGGAGATCGTCAGCCTTGTATCCGACAATTTGGATTCGGCAAGGTGGGCCATCAAGCACACTGCGGCACGTGCGATCGCGCAGGCGGTGCTGGCATTAGATGCGGAAATTGACCTTCCTACTGCGCTATTGGTGTGGCCTGTGCTGGAAAAAGCATTGGCTGGTAAGACGTGGGATGGGAAAGAAGTCCTGCTGACGGCGCTAGTCAAGTTTGCGCGGGCTGCCCAAGCACTTTGGACGGCGCGCCCGGAGCTAGGGGCCTTACTGAAGGTGAGTTTCTTTTTTTTTTTTTTTTTTTATTTTTCGTTTTCGTATCTTTTTCCTTTGTTTTTTTTTACTCCGTATCTTTGGGCTCTATCTCTACGCGGACTTTTTTTATACTTTCCCTTTTTCTTTCCGGAGGTGTCTCTCGCCTAGTTCCGCGATTCATAGGATGGATGGACTCGTACTAACCACTCCCCCCTCCCCGCATTAGACTATTACCGTTCGCGAAGCGAAGCGCACTAATGCCGCCTACCGACCACATGGCCTGATGGCACTTGGAGAAATCGCCCAAATCCGACCGGACGATTTCCTGCGAGATGCACTGAAATTCGTTCCAGGGGTAATTGAAGAAGAAATTGAGGAGGACAAGGACGATAATGCAGACAAGATGGATATTGATAACAAAGGAGGTAAAAAGCGAGATGCAGTCGATACATTGGCAGCATGTGTACAATGCCTATTACAATGTCTTAATCCCGAAACGGCCGGATCGGGTCAAGGTGAGTCGAGTCCCCGTCCCAGTCCCAGGACAAACTTGCTTTCCTTTTGGCTTTCTTTACGAACGCCTCAACCCCTAGCGTCCGTTCGCCTGCTAAGCCTAACCATAGTGCTGGGAGATGATGTGCGACAGGTGACGGGTCCGTTGGACGAGGCCCTGAGCCACGGTGGACGACAGGTGGTCAGCACGGCCTACCGGGAGTTCCAAGCGTTTTTTGGACGAGTGGATCGGTGGTCCGGACCCGGTGAAGAGGATATGGTGGAGCCGATGTGTGGACTCGCTCGATTGCTCACGCGTGACGGGGATGCAGTTGAAAGTATCCGTAAGGGTCGGGCGGAGGCTGTGTTGGCGTTCCTGAGGCTGCGGAAGGGTGTTCGAGGGGTGCCCGATGGGTTGGGTGAGGCGTTGCGAGGGTGGAGGGCTGGAGAGCGGGCGGGGGGAGTTCAGAGTGTGCTGGATGAGTGTTTAGGGTTGGTGTGATGGGTGGTCAGTGGGATGTCAGTGGGATGGTATGGGTACGGGGATCCCTGTGTATATCCATGGGTACGGTAGACTACAGGGTATGGTAGATTATAATGTATGGAGTAGCGTACCAGTACCAAGTACCGCACTCTATCTATTACCGATGGAGTGGTTCAGGTTTCTAATAAATTATAGTTACTGCGTATACTCGTATGTACTAAGCTACTCATAGGGTAGAGTATGTAGAGTAGAGTACAGTAGGCTGGTTCCCACGTGGTTGCCTCTGTCGACTTTATTTTTTTTTATTTTTTCTTATTTTTTTTTGAAAGATGATTATTTGATTATTTGATTAATTCCTCATTTTATTATGTGTACGAAGTGCATATTCCAAATATTTGCTCTTTTACACTCTACCAGTATTCCCGACTACGAATATGCTCTTCCATTCCATCCCTCTTAAGCCAACGAGTGCGAGCGCCACTCGCTTAACCCTCGGCCAAGTCCGGACTCCCCAGTACTGGGCCGCCAGTAGCCATAGTCAAGACTAGACCCGCCTTGACTAGTCTATCCAGTGCTGTCAGGCTGGCTAGACCGGCCTAGCCGGGCCGATCCAGGTCTGCCAGGTCTTCCCCGGACGCGCATTCTTCGGCCGATCCCTTTGATCCTTCTTGTATCCTCTCGATCCTTTCCCTTGGAAACCTATCGAATCTCTTTGTCTTAGTCTTGCTCTCCTCGATTTGTATCTAGCTGTTATCCCTGCTGCCCAGGTGTATCTCTCCCCACCCCCACTAAGCCTAATTATCTCTAATTCCTGCTGGCACTAGTGACCCTGTTCGACGTGTTCCTCCGTTCTCAGCCAGCCCTAGCGTGGCTAGTGCATGATTCATGTGTTCTCGTCTACCTTCGTTTATGCGTACTGTCTAGTGTCTCCGTGTTCCTCCCCTCTAGTCCCGGGCTGCCTCCCCCAATTGGGCAAGAGAAAAGTGCAAGAATAGCAACACACTCCCATCCCACATGGTTGGCAGCTGCATGCCATTCATCCTTTTTTGACTTTTTTCCCTTTTTTCCCTTTTTTTCCCCCTCCTAGCTCCTCTTTTTCTCTCTCTTTTTTTTATTTTCCATTTTTTCCAAGCTGGTTTTTTCCCGGCATCTGACCTGTTTCCTAAGCCTCAACCCTCTCAACTCTCAATCCTTGGGATCCTTTCTGTGGCCCCGTCCCATTCCACTCATTCCACGTCTTTCTCCCTTGGGTCTTGTTTCTCGTTTCTCGCATCCGAGATTCCCCCCTTCCCACCTTCCCACCCGATCTGAACCTATTCCCAATTCCTAATTCCCATCCTAAATTCCCGCCACTTCGTCAAGCCAGGAACAGGGCGCTCCGCCCGTGAACCATGCAGCCCTCTCAAACCATCTCGTCCTGCAGCTGCATCTTCCTGCTCGTGATGTGATTCTACATAACTTCCCTCCCTTCCCTCTTTTTTTTATTTTACATTTTGCCTCTCTCTATCCACTCGACCTCATCACCTCCACACTCACTCACTCTCACACTAACTCTGAGACTATATACACTACTACTATCCCCACCTTAACCTCCACTTTATCTCTCCCCATCTCTTGCCACCTGTGATCTCATCCGATCTCATCTGATCTCATCTAATCGTCTCACCCATTACCCTCTCTCGTCCTTTCCCTCCCCCCCTCCTCTTCCCCCACCACTGCTATATAGCAT
>JAVMSB010000531.1:0-10168 GCA_031761475.1 Penicillium pancosmium | reverse complement strand
GCAGTGGGAGAGGCAGTGGGAGCTCTGCGGGTGGGTTTCATTGTTGTTTCAGTATTCAGACGAGGTTGCTTGCGTGGACGTGGGTGGGAAGTTGTCTCCTGCTCCTCCTTCTTCTCCGCCTCGGAAATGGAGTCCGGGTCTTCGCCTCTGTATTTTGCCTCACGGACGACGGTTGCATAATTCGGTGGAACGGGGGCGTGAATGGAGGTCATCAGTTTAGCTTGGTGGGCGAAGGTTTTGAAGTCTTCGCGCAGGAGACTTCCTGCGCTGGAATTGAGGGCGGAGTCTGGGTTTGGGTTGATCAGGAGGCATGAGATTGTCTAGAGGGAAGATGTTAGTATAAACATCATGGTACATCGGGACAATTTGAGTCTTTGATACGCCACTTACCACAAGGACGTCACGGAGGGTCAGTTTTGATTGCCAGTCCCGCTTCAATGTGTCCACGCATACTGCGCCGGTGTTCTCTTCGACATTGGGATGCCAGATTTTGGTTCGAAAGGTCGCCTTGGGCGGGCTCTTGGGGTAGTCTGCCGGCATTTTGAGATGCAATCGCCATAGACCCTGCGAGTATGGAGTGCCCGCAGGACCGGCCAGAAGGATAGTGAGTTGTGACAGGTCATCGGCGACATGGCCGTCATCTGGTGGCAGCATGTAGTACGGCGGAAGCTCGTTGTGGAGGGCGGCATGGTCTGCGGCCAACCGGCGCAAGTTGGAAGGCTGAAGAAGATTGTTAGCGAACGGGCGACAGACAGAATTAGAAGAGCACTTGAGTACTTACCATGACGAGTCTGATGTTGCGACTGATGATGCTGCGACCGCGATGACGATGTTGGATAACAAACAAACAGAGGTTGGTTACTTCAACGACGGGTTGGGGCTGGGCCCGCTAGTCCCCTTTGGGATCACGTGTGACGCGACGCGACGCGTTTCAATTACATCCCTATTAGGAAGGTACCGCTGGATGCACTACGGATTTCACTGCTCGACACTGCATTTCTGCCTTTAGACACTAACTACGAGTACTGAACTGAACAGTATTGCACTCGATTGTACTATTGTACCGCGTACTGACGATCAAATGGGATCTCACGAGCCACTCGACAGGGCTGAGTGGAGACATCACATTCCATGAAGTGGACCTATCTAGTCGATCGGTGGAGATGAGTTCTCGCCCAATGCATTGCATTATAAGCACTGCAGGAAGAGAGTTGATATAGCAGGTGGACGTATCTCCTGCAGCGTGCCAGTACCTCGCTGATATACATCTACTTCAGATCGATCACCCAGGGGAAAGTTTCATCGATTGTCACCAATCTTGTCATATTGATCACGAATTAAGCTAATCATAACCTCGAAAGTATCCATGAATGTAAAAGAGTAGGAGTAAGAGGTAGAGATGAAGATGCAAACACCGTGAATATGCCATCAGATTCACTGTATGATAAAAAATCACAAAAAAAACAAACCAGGGCCCATAGATGATGGAATTACATGTCCCCCAAAATTAATAAGTGTCAAAGGAAAGGAAGAAAAGAATTATCTCGCTTGCATTTTTCATATCCCTCGTCTCGACCCGAGTATAGGAATAAGCACCATACTATACCCGAGTCGAGTCCGCCATTCAAATTTCTCCCAGCATAGCTACAGGTATGTAACTCGCTTACAGAGCGAAAGCAGCCAGGGCAGCACCGGCAATGAGGCCGAGAGCGGGGCCAGCAGTAGCCGCGGCACCGGTGGAAGAGGAAGAAGAGCCGGTGGAGGTACCGGTAGCAGTGCCGGAGGAGGAGGAGGAGTCAGTCGAGTCGGTGGAGGTACCGGTGGAGGTACCAGTGGCGGTAGACGACTTGGAGCGAGTGCTGGTGGTCAGGCTCTTGCTGCCACTGCCGGAGGCGGAGGCAGATCCAGAGCCGGTGGCCGAGCCGTGAGCCGAGGAGCCGGTACCAGTAGCGGTGCCAGTGGCAGTGGCACTGCCAGTCTGACCGGGGTAACCAGAGGCACCAGAGGGCTCAGAGGTCAGACCAGCGGGGATGCTGGCAGCGGGCTCCTGGGAGGTAACGGCAGCAGCCTGGGAGGTGACGACGTCAGGCTGGCCGGTCACAACTCCGTTGGAGTTGGTCTCGGTCAGATACTGAGTGGCAGGGTTGCTCTATTAGCTCTGAAGTTAGGGGATTGGACTCAAAAAGGTGGTTGATGTTGATCATGAGTCCCGAGTGGATACTTACCTGGGCAACAGCACCCTGGAGGGCGAGAGCAGAGAGAGTAGCGAAGACGACGGAGTAACGCATTGTGAAGGTGATTTAAGTCAACAAGTAACGAGTGTTGAGTAAACTAAACGGAGTGAACGACCGTGGGGTGGAGGTGGAAATGGGAAGTGGAAGTGAGATGGAAGAGCAAGCTAGGGTAAGAAAACAAAAACAAGAGCGGGTGGCCAGGAGACACGACATGGTCTTATATGCCAGCCCCCATCGGCCCTGAAATGGCTTCAGCTCTGGCCAGTCACTTTCCAATGGACCAGATGGACCAGTGAGCATGCAGACTCCAGTCTGGCTGCAGTTCTAGTGCGGCGCTGGATCTGCAAGGTCGGCACCGGCTGCTATTTTGGTTTGGTCCGGGGGTCACACCGGCTGCCTGCCGTGCTGCCTCGATACGTAAGCCGTTGAATTGAATACAGAGTATGTATGCACCTGCTGCTGTTACCTTTGATTCTCACGACCCTCTGCTCTGCTGATACTTTGTTTTACGGGGTTTGGCTTCCAAGTTTAGCATCGCCCCACCCGTCATCTATTCGCGGGACCCGAGCCTAGTGGCGTTGTTAGGCCAAAAGTACAACACAATCCTGCCGAACCCAAGCTAACAAAACAAGAAATTGCGTGGCAGTGTGGCAATGCCTCCGTTGCACCCTCTCAGGAGACCCTTCGGCTTAAACCAGGGTCACTGTGACCCTGAATGTTGCGTTGTTGACTTGTATCATCTGGGGTATACGGTACCCTCTTGAGTGGACCGCGTGGAGGCATACGAATCTCAGACGTCGCCAGCCACTCACCACCGACCCACAGACCGGTGATCCAAACATTTGGCTTCCTCGGTCCCAAGTCCGATTTTCCAGCTGTTAGAGGCTAGACCTATTCTCGATTTGAGTGGCGCGGGTGAGACAAGAGGCCACTTTCCCGTCTCTAGCAACCAGCACCTGAGACATCACATTGTCCATTCCTGCTTTTTTTTATTTGCACATATGTACAGGTTTCTTTTGTTGTTGCTGTCTTTTACGATGTCGCGATCGAAAGAGAAAGGATCGCCTGCATCTTTCACCTGACTCAGTCGGGATGGCGTTTGATTATTGCAATATTGTGTCGACCCTGCCGCAATATGCAAGGCTGTCCCATTTTTCAAAGTTCTTTTGTCTTCGACAGAGCTCCACCTCTTCCTGCCCTACTGACTCTTCTCCGCTCATAAGGCATGGATCGCCATCGATGTGTCTTGGAGAAAGACAACCCCAACCTATTAATATACGTACCCTATACATACTCGTAGTGCGTTTGTCAAAGTTTCATGCATTCGTCGCGAGACCTTTAGCCCATTATTCTACAGCGTCATCCTGTTTCTCCTGAACAAATATTCAAATATTTTCAAAACACGCCTTAGAAACTTAAGCCCCCACCCAATGTCCAGTTTGTTTGATTCTCCGCACCGCCTTTCTTAAATCCTCCATGTAAATATCATGCTGTCGCTGCTTGATACTTTGCGGGATCCACGGGTACATGATTCGAGTAGACGCCACAAACGCCTGATAAGCAACCCGGCTCGCGGGAGTGGGTTGAAGATCATATTCCTGCGCCAGACGCTCCGGCAGCCAGTTGACCGTCATAATCCGCGCTAGCGGCATCGATGCAGCCACACTGAACGGGAGGTTGCTTGGATACAGCAAGTCCCGACTTAACTTGCGCGCCATATCAGTAACCTCTAACGTAGCGATATTATGATCCCAATAAGCCCAAAACTCTGCCAGAGTTGCCGGCCACATTTCTGGCGGCATGCGAAGCGACGTGCCAAATATAGCCGACTCTTTGAGCAGGACGTCCATCTCTGCGTCGGACATCTTGCCGAAGAAAGCTTCGCGGACTAGGATGATGCCGAAGAAGAGAGTCGCTGCCGTCCATTTGTGTAGCTCGGGATCATTTGCGTCGTAGTCATCGCCCTTGACGCGGACGTGGTACTTGTGGATGACGGAGAAAATGGCATTCTTTTCTTCGGGCGTTCCGCATACAGCGGCGTTGAGGAATCGCGCGGTGTTGCGGAGGCGTTGCGGGATTCGGTTTGCGAAACTAGAGTGCTTATAGCTACCCTTGGCGAGGGCGGGATGAGCGAACTGGCATAAGATGGCTACCTGTCCACCTAGTAAATAGATATCGTTCTCCACAACATTCCGGAGTTCCTTCGGTTCTGTGATAGGTTGGAAGATGGGCGCGTTCGTGGCTTTCACTGGGGTCTCTTCATCGTTCGACATGGTGTTTCCTTTTTTGCAATATTCTCAACGATCACTGCAATCGATGCCAGGCCTTTGCAGTTCATGCAAGGCGTGTGTGTGGAGATATATCAGATCCTGTCAGTGGTGGAGCCGCGGACCGAGGATCGCGGGATGCCAGTAGACTCGTCAAGTGAAAGGGTCTGGAGATCGTCTGCTGTTGGCTCTGCATATGAACTTGACTCCCGCTATTTGGCATGAGCCTGAGATAGGTACTGCTGCTAAGGTTTTCCATGAGATCGAGGTTCCCCGTGATCCCCATCCACGCGAATCAATTTAGAGGGGTTTGCCCCCCTCCTTCCACGGTTCCGGCTGTCACATGCTGGGGAAATGCATAAATTTGTCGATCACTGCACATTTTCACTAGGCAATAATTTTCTTTTCCGTCGGAAAGACTTCTATTCAAATTGAACGAACATAATGATTGTATTTCTACTGTAGCGTAAAAGTTCCCGCTGAATGAATTCCCCACACGAAATAATACTAGTATACCATGGCCGCAACTATTTGACTCCAAAGTTGCCAGTCCTCCTAACCTAACCAGGGTCATGCCACAGCCTAATCAATGGTGCGGATTGTATCTCAATATCAAGCTGACTCGTCGCCCGCAGTCCCGGGCATGATGGATCCTCACTTTCCATACCAAGTAGATAGCTTCTTCATTAATCACATCCTACGATACCCACTCCACCGTTATTTTCAAGCAGAACAAAGCTACTCTCTGACCTATTTTTAATAATATATGAGGTTTCGAATGCAGAATTCAGTTTGATATTAGAAGCAGCTCTTACCATATTCTTATACGCTATGAGGAATTTCAATAGACCGCGACCCTTCTCGATAGCAATCATTCGCATCTAATACATTTTGAAGAAGCCCCGGGTGCGTGTTTATTTTAGATTCATCGAGCCAGCAATCTATGAGTATCAGTGACTGCGGACTGAAAGTTGACCGTTGAGTTACGTTACAGCATTGATAGCTGCTGTACTTTCTATCTATGCATCCATTGCTAGAGATATAGTAATGGCGGTGGATTGCAGCTGTTGAATCCTCAAAATGGAAAAAATGGAAACAAAAATGAGAATAAAAACCAAAAGAAAAGCCATGTTCAGGGGAATAAATATGAATTTTGAAACACTGACAGACATTACGATCTATGCGCCATGCTCCATGAGGTTCAGGGGGCTTCAAGGTATTTTGTACAGATAAATAATTAATCTCTAGTGTACATAGCCGGTAAGGAATAGTGTGTAGCTTGCCGAGTCGGATATCTGGATATCCGCTCAACAACATTACTAAAGACTTATCCAAACCCGGTGCTACTCTGCTGATGATCATCTACCATTCTCGGAATGGGATTGCATTATAAGCTAGGGCGAAGGAACCAATTCACTTTCGAGCACTAGTCACTAATTTAATTGAAAAGGTCTCATTTGTGAACGGATTTCGGGCTAAATTCATGGCGACATATTCAACCCCATACCCCGCAATCCCCGCATTCACCAGACACCACATGCTATGCCAAGCTGTATATCCATCTACTAACCTGGTAAAGTGCGTATATCTGTATCAAAATCGCTATTCCGGGGCGGGAGAGCGTTCATCCATGATGCGTATAAAGGAGCGGATCATATGGCTACATTGAAATCTGATTTAAGTGTTACAAATTGAGATGCATACTAGTATGTTTCATAAATTGTTTATATCATCTCTGCTATGCCTGGCTGCAGCAAAATACACCGACTCATCTCGTGAGTCAGCGTTGAGAGTCAAACTTCCAATATTCACGGTTCAAGGCGTGGTGTCGGATAACTCGTCTTCGGTTCGCGTTTTTCGTGGTGTCCCTTATGCCGAACCTCCTGTTGGGGAGCTCCGTTTCCGACCTCCAGTAACCAAGAAACCAGTGACCGGTATCGTTGATGCCACAAAACACAAGGATATTTGCCCTATATGGAACCAAGGAGGCCCGAGTGTCTATAGCGAGTATATTACTGGTGATCAGCCTTATTCGTACTTGGATCAAGGAGAAGATTGCCTTCATCTTAATATATGGACTCCTATGAATGCGACATACCACAGTAACTTAACAGTCATGATTTGGGTTCATGGTGGCGGGTATGTGTGTCCACCTAATAAGTTGCATGACTAAAGCTGATACTTTTGCAAATTAGGAACACCGGTGGCAACGCTGCCCAGCCCTTTAAGGAAGGGACTTTCATTGCCCAGAACCAAAACGTCATTGTAGTCTCTCTAGAGTAATCAACTTCCCAATTTCCTATTCTCTCAAATCGGGCATTATGTATTTGGCTAATATTGTGATTTCCCAGCTATCGACTGAACATTTTCGGTTATCCTGGATATGTACCCGCATTCGGAGGCAAAAATCTGAATCCTGGCCTGCTTGACATCCGAAAAGCTGTTGAATGGACCTATACTTATATCAAGTTTTTTGGCGGAGATCCAGAGAGCATGATTTTATTTGGGCAATCTGCGGGTGGAGCGAACGTTGATTACTACACTTACGCGTGGCCGACTGATCCCCTTGTAAAAGGATTCATTTCAGAAAGCGGCGTCGCAAGTTCGTTTGGGAATTTCGATCTGCCTGGCAACAACTGGACCTATGTGGCCGACCACTTCAATTGCACCGGCGATCAAGATCAGCAGCTTAAATGTTTACAAAAAGTCCCGTGGAGAGACTTGATTGACCTCTCTTACTCCTATAACTCGACATTAAATGGCGGCAAAACACTGAGCTTCGGACCTCAGCCTGACAATCAAACCATTTTCAGAAATTACAAAGATCTCAGGCGACGTGGACAGTATGCGAAGGGTGTCAGTTTGAGCCGATGATTTCTTTCCTTTACTGAAGCTAACGTTGGCATAGGGCTATCTGACTGGTAACAACGCGAATGAGGGGGAGAGTCTCATCACGCCATTCTCCGAGGCAAACGGACCAAACCAGACCTTGGTTTACATTCAGTCCGATCTACTGTTCAATTGTGCAAGCAATTCATCAGCAACGTGAGACCCGACTATCCACCCAATGCTTCAATCAGTACCTAACATCAATTCGTAGTGAGCGCTCGGATAATGAAACTCCACAATGGAGATACTATTACCGTGGGGTGTGGCCTAACCAAAATCCCTTCGCTTGGCTTGGGTCCTATCACTCAAGTAAGCTAACTCCGACATTATTGTGCACGGGTATTGACTGAATTTTTGTCTCAGGTGAAATTCCTCAGATTTGGGGTACAGCAGAAACCTGGGGAGGTAACAAGCTCGGTGGTCCAAACACCCCTGAAGAGGCGGCCTTTAGCCGGTACATTCAGAGAGCATGGGCAACCTTTGCTAAAGACCCCATAAATGGTCTTTCCAGCTTAGGCTGGCCAAAATACAACCTGAATGAGGATACGTTGGTTCAGCTGGCGTATAATGGCTCAACAATTCCACAATTCGTGAGCCCTATGGTGGCTGATAAGAACTGCACTTTGCCAGGACACTGTATGTTGAGATCTTAATTTCAGCGTCCAGTGTATTACTCACTAATAGAAATCCAGCGGCCTAATGATTGAAGAATAAGTTGTCTTACGGGCAGGTTCAGTTCTGTATGACATTCAACATCTGAAAGGAAAGAATTTGTCAACCAAACTCGAGTTTCGGAGAAAGTAGGATTGAAAATCTACTAGTATGCTAGCAAAAAATTGGCTGCCAGCCCGAAGGAATTGCCCCCTTGAAATTGGATTCATGGCACACTCGGATATTAACACAAACACGCGGCTCGAGGACTGCAGCCTCGGGTTCGGCTTCAGGTATAGCCTCGGGAATCACATGGTCATAAATCCTAGCGAGAGATTCCAGGGCCAATGAACGATGTTCTTTTGCGGACATAATGTGAAGTAAATTATTTGCCAGCTAGTAGACCGAGAATGTATTGTGTCATCAAAGTCTCCCTCCGAGATCGCTACTAATATACTCCGTGTTACTCTCCCAAGGTGCCCCGTAGTGGGCTTTCACAGATCTGATCCATTGTGCAGCTTCAGGAGCGCCTTGGAACGGTGCAAATGGCATCTGCCGAAACTTGAGTCCCTTAGAGATGTCGCCCGCTTTGAAAGCTTTCGTGTGTACATAGTAAATGCTAGAGCGCCTATTGACTTCCAACTCTTCCGGATGATCATCCCACAATGGGTGTAAGTTAATCGACTGACGGTCGCCACCTCGCAACGTAGAGAGATGAAGGTGCTCGAGCCTAGGCATTCTTTGTTCAAGATGAGCAAAGACGGGTTTCCATGAATCCTCGGAAGGAAGTTGAATTTGACTCAGGGTGAGAATAGCGATGTTTGAGTGCTTAGACATAAACTGAATCAAAGAGTCTTCGGTAGTTATTATATCTCCAAAGCTGCATTTGCGGAGGTGAGGCAGTAGGGTTTCCCTACTGACGGCTTCGAAAATGAAGTGAGAATCAACAAACTTCTCCTGCTTCGTGTTGTACATATGTATATCGAGAGTTTTCAGATTTGAAGTGAGGTTTAGAAGCCGGGCGAGTCCGTCAAAGTTCTCATTACCCCCAGAAGGGATCCCTCCAAGCGAGCTAATATACGCAGCATTCGCTGGTCTCTTTCCATACCATGCCACCGCGTGGCATGCGATTGGCGTTCGGGGTGGTCGATCCGTTGCGCCAGTGGTAACCTTGTTCGAAATGCTAAGAGAAAGACACTCTATGCATTTGCCTATTTTGCATATTTGATCTGTGTTAAGTATTTCGAGATTGGCCGCAATATCATATAATGGCACACTGCACCTCGACGTCCGTTGATAGACGATCAGAGTCTTTAATTCAATATTACTCTGAGTAATAGCCTCCATAGTTATGCAATAAGTACGGGATGCACGCATCCACACCGGATACCAATTTGTCTTCCCGGTGTCAGTAGTCACTATACTGATCGGTCCTTGGATAATAGTGGCGTCTAGTTCAATACGCCGAAGTTTCCGAACTAGACTCAAACAGAAGGCGAGCTGCTTCACTGCATCATCGTAAGAGAATTCGTCCTGGAGAAGCTGTTGGGTCCGAAGCCAGGCCAGGTCGGCTTCGGCCTGAAGAAAATACTCTCGACTAGGATCGGAAATATGCCGGCGGAACCCTGTGCCAGTAGTTTGAATGGCAGGATCGGCAGTTCTATTGATTGAATGCGGATAAAATGCTTGAAGCGAAAGCCTGTGCTGTCTTTGTAGAGTGCACGGCTACTTAAGCGCAAGGCTTTCAGGGTGGCTAGATCCAGATACGTCATAATCTCTTCCAAGATTTCGGGTGGTAAATCACTCAGAGTGAAGTGTTGACTTGAGTCCATTCTGGCGATGAGAAGTGTGAATGGGCGGGTCCCTTTGGTTGGCTATAGTGATAACAATGCGTAGTGACTTTCAGGTAAATTATTTTCCCCATCGATAACAACAAAGTAATGAGATGGGCGTTTCTAGGTGTGATGCGATGTGACTCGATCTAGGACGGGAACAAAGACTACTTATATGAGGGCTGCAGCTCTCAATACTTGATCCTGCCCAGATGCCCGGGTGGGGGCGATGCTGTGCGGTGACGGGTGACGCTGGTCCGCGGCCGGGCGCAGGTCTGTTGGGGCTCGAAGGGGG
>JAVMSB010000530.1:0-10257 GCA_031761475.1 Penicillium pancosmium | reverse complement strand
GGAATCGGAGGTGGGGGAGGGGGTGTGTTGAGATGTTGGAGCTCTGGGAGGATCGGGGGTGGAGGTGGAGGTGGGATGGTCTCGACATAATGTGCGGATGGTCTCCTCTGCATTGCAGCCTCGATTGTCTCCTCGATGCTCACCGTGACGCTCGGCGATGTACCAGAGATATACCCACCGGAGCTCGTGCGTCGATGCCCCATGTTGCGGCTACGGCTGTTTGAACGGCTTCGAGGGAGATTAGGGTTGAAGCGTGGGTGCATTGGGATGTCAGTTGGCACCGGCGCAGAATTCTTGAATTGGCCTTCTGGCATGGGGACTGACATTGACCGACCAATTCTTTCTGCTTCGCCTTGATATCGTGCATCGGAGAGGAGGATTGCGCCATAGCTATCCGTGGGAAGTGCAGGTACAGAAGGTGGACGCTCTTGTTCGATGCCATTACCACCGTATTTGGGGTGTCGCATTGCTCGTGGTGTTGCTGGGAGTCCAAGAGGAGGGCCAGAGCGACCAGAGCTAGAGTCGGATCCGCTTTGGTATTCTGGCGAGTTCTTGCTCGGAGGGATGTTGTTTCGAGATGGAACTCGAGGGAAGTAGGAGTTGCCTGAAAATGGAGGAGGGCTTTCCACAGGACTTCGAACAGAGACTGGGCTTCTAGCGGACTGCAGATCACCCGGGAAGGGGATGTTGGGAGCAGAAGGGTTGCGGGCAAGTGAGAGTCGGCGTGCTTCTAGTTCTGCAGCTGCCAACTCTCTCCTCTTTCTCTCGGCTAGGCTAACAAACGGAGTCGTTGGGGATACAATAGGAGACACCACATCTTGGGCCTCATCGGCAGCAGCAGCAGCAGCAGCAGCATCGGCATCGTATACGTCCTGGCTGTTCACAGAGACGAAGGTGTCTTCCTGACCAAAGGTCTTGCTGCTCAGCAATTCAAGCCCCGCGGGTTGGGCGGGTAATTCTGGCTCCGGAATGTGTCGAATCTCCGGTTGGCTGTAGGAAGGTCGATGTCTGGACTCTGTTGACCCTTCTCTTCTAGAACTAGTTCCTCTCTCTGCACGGCGACGACTGGCACTTCTGTGCTGTGAGCGAAGCCGCTCTCGATTCCCGGCAACAATTCGAAGTGGATCATCTGTCTCATTCGATTTGGCAGGCTCGTGGTTGGGAAGTGTCATAGGCAGCGACATGGGAAGCGGCGAAGATGGTGATCTCATAGTAGATCCTTGACGATCAACACTACGGCCACGGGATGCTGCCTCTTTCCCACCACGATTCACCGCGTGTTTGCTAGAAGAACGTTGGCGACTGCGTGACCCTGGATTTCTCATCTTGCTTGAACTCCTAGCGCGAGAGCGTGACTTCTTTCCGGGCTCATCGGCTTTTTCAGGGCCTGCGGTTTCATACTGGGCCAGTTCTTCAGGTGACATTGGCACTGGCGAGGAAGGTGATCGCTTGGCTGGCTGTATATATCTACGCTCATTCCGGCCACGGACTTCCTGGGAAGCTTCCCGAGAATGATGAGGGCGTGAGCCTTGGCTGGCAGTTTCATCTGTGTTTCTTCTCCCGCGGCCGTTCGAACGATGACCATGACTTTTCTTTGCATGGACGTGGTAGCTTGCCTCGTCCAGACTGCTGATATATTGGTCAATGCTTCGAACACTCGGGCTCTTGGTTGTTGAAGCATAGCTATGGGCACTCTTTGCACTGTGGAGTAAGCCTGGCTGATCATGTTGATCTGGCTGACCTTCTTCTGCATCTACCAGGTCAATCTGGAGGCCATTTGGCTTGCGATCACGCGAGCCATTCCGGAGGTCAGAATGATCTTTCAGGGCTTCAAAAACACCGGGTGCAGGAGATGGAAGTCCCTTGATGGACGCAAATTTGTCCATGGCCTGTACAGCAGTCTGAGGACTTGGCTTCAACGAGTCCTGCCCAGGATTGTATACGGTTGCGGAAAGTGTCAACAAGCCACTATCACCTTGTTCATCTCGACTCTGTTCGTGGCCGCTTGTATCTTCATTCTCCGATGTTGAACCATAACCGCTGGCGTTGTTGTAAGAGCCTGACCGAGAGAATGTCGGGGGATGGACATCCACTGGGGTCTCTCCAATTGAAGGTAGGCGTCGGCGATTGAAGGAAGGTGTATTTGTTCGCGAAGTCATGGCTTGGCTCAAACTCTGGATGTTGTTGAGCTTGTAAGACCCAAAGCCCCCAGGGGACAGAGCCGAGTCAGCCACGGCTGATTCCGCAATTGGGGTGACGCCAGGTGCATTTGTCGGAGTTCGATCATCAGATTTCAACCCTGGGAATTTGAAGCGGCTGTGCGGCTGCGGGTCGAATGATGTAATTAACTTGAGAGCAGGTCCTTTTCCAGCTTGACGTTGTTGGCTGGAAGCTGATCTTGGGCGAGGTGGAGGTGGCACGAGTAGGCCTGCGCTATGAGGCTGATTAAGGTCAGGTGAGGCGAGTGGTGACTTTCCTCTAATCACCTCTGCAAATGAGGCAGCCTGTTGAGCAGCCGGAGAGGTCCAAGGCTCGGTAGGCTCAGCGCCAGTACACATGAAACACCTAATTGCGAGTTGTTGTTGGGAATGCGAAACAACATACTCTCCCCATCGACGAACAAGGTATGACTGACGTTGCCAGTCCGATGGCAGGAAAAGGCAGGTCATCAAAATTGCTTCCATGAAATGATTTTGAGAGACATAGACCTCAATAGCATCGTTGATGTCACCGAGACCTAAGAGGATAGAGGCTGCAGTGTGGATGTCTCCCATTTCTAACAGCTTTTGCACGAATGCCTGTCCAACCTTGTTCGCTTGCGCTTGTCGACTCATTTGGCTCAGAGCCAGAACCATCCAGTCAAATCCAGTCACTTGCCCTGGCTTAATCATGCTAGCCATTTGATCCGTATCAGTCTCACCAAGCCATTGTGCCAAAAGAACGGCACTTTGGCTTTCCGGTGCGTGTCGAGCCACTAAAACCTTTGTTAGTAGGTAGGCCTGGGTCCATTATTTGATACAGAGACATACACTCATCTCTAATAAGATCTTGGGTATCTCCTTCCCAGCCAAAAACAACATTCAACATTTGCTGTCGTAAATCTTCGGGTGTCAGATGGTTCTCGTCGATAGGCGGATGTGATTTATAAGGAACATCATTTAGTCGTGCTCGGATGAAGGGAAACAAGTCGACAACATTCTTCTCTGCGGGGCTCCTCTGGACTTCGTTTCTTAATCGAGATCCAACACGAGAGCTCTTCACCGATGACATTGACACGGATGAAGCATATGGATAGGTGGCGGATGGTTGCGGTGTATCGCGACCAATGGATGTCATCGAAAAGGAAGTCCCACTCTGAGCAGATCGGCTAGGTGGTGAAAAGGGTCGCTCGACCTTGTACCTCCCAGATGAGGCTTTAGAGCTAACAGATTCCGTTCGGCTCCTTGATGAAGCAGGACTCCCAAGGTCCGATCTTTGCTGCTTCGCGCTGTCGATCCCATTTGTATCATATGGCGTTCGTCTTCCGGATCCTCGTTCCCGAATCTCCGGGGCGTCTTGCAAGCGCCGGGGAGACATTGTCCGTGACCGGCTTCCTTCTGATGTTCCTGATCGAGAATTTAATCGAAGATGCTGTACATTTGCAACCATTGCCGAATTATCCAAGTCATACTGCTGCACGGTGTCTTGGGGGCCAAGAGTGAAGAGTGTGGCTGTAGGACCATAGCTTGCGAGACCTCGTACTCCTTCTACTGTGGGAATTGGCTCGTAAGTGACGTGCTTGGTTCGAACGTCCCATGACCATGTTTCACTAAGAGAAAGACATGAGTCAGCATACTCAAATATCACCAAAGAATTGCAGTGCTAAAAAAGAAAATGCTCACCCCTCGAGATATTGCACAATTCGACCATTTTTAGACCATGACATCCATTTAGGATCCTCAGAGGTTGAGTCGGACCGTTTCAAGACTCGAATTACCCTGGGCGCCTCTTTTCCGGGAGGCTTTGCCACACTCCAAACCCTCAAATCGCCATTTGACGCCTGCGTTGCCAACATGTCTGATTTCTGTTTCGATGAAGAGGCATGCCAGGCAATTGAAATGATTGGGGATGGCCCACGTGAAGTAGTCAGTGTGTGGAGTACAGTGAACTGGGGGAGAAGATTGGCAATCAAGATTGATCCATTTTGATAGCTAATTAAATTTTGTTAGTCCTGTCGTAATGGCATGAGGTCGACTGGCGATTGAAACGTACCCGATCGCATAAGTACGACAATCTGTAGCCGGGGCAAGAGATGTGATAGGATCGAAGATGGTGCGCGCGGATATATGTTCCGAGGTAGGAGGCTCAAAGAGAATGACCTCGCCTTTCCCATTACCTGCATTCCACTTCCATCAGCAAAAAGATCCAAGTTCTAATCAGTGCAGAAAGCTCATACCAAATGCAACATTGCCATTCCGCATCCATGACGCAACTCGCAGCTGTTCAAAAGAAGCAAATCGCGCAATCTCGGTTCCGGTAAATATATCCCATACAATCGCCGTTTGGCCGACATCGTAGCTCACAACCAATCTCCCTGCGCCACGTTCGCTCACATTGTCTACCGAAATAAAATCGATCTTTTCCTGGTGACTGGTAAAGCGACGCTCCACCGCTAGTGTATCATGGTGGAGACATAATATTGTCGAGCCTTGGGCATACAGGAATAGCGACGCTGTCGAAGCGCAGGCCTCGAAACGAGACTCGGGGGTTGGAGGCGGCGCCATTGCTTTTACGGTTCTCGAGGGTCGCGAGGCTGGCTGCAAGCTTCTATTCCATGTTAATTCAACCATTTTTTTCTTGTTAACGTATGGAGAAATGCTGGGCATGCGGAGAGGAGGAATTGGAGTCTAGCAGGGCGAGCTTTCTCGGCAAGCGCTAGCTGCCCGACTTTGGCAGCTCCAAGGCCAGTGGATTCAAAAGTGCGAAGAGACAAAAAATATAGGAAGAAGAAGAAAGATCACGAACCTGACCAGCTCCGGAGGGGCAGGTTACTAATCGGTCACGACCCTGTTGGCACCGCTCAAGGCAAAGAGAAAGAGATGGCTAGGGTAGCACCAGGCATTTGGGATGAGAAACGCCTCGCGATTTTAGTGCCTGCAAGAGAAACGAGCGGGCAAGCTGTAGCGATGATCTGGGCCCTATTAAGGCAAAAGCTAGCTGCGAGGGAATATGCGACCAGGCGAGAATGGGGTAGAACGGACAGCGAACAGACCGGGGTGTGTGTGAATGTTGGGAAGTGATAGAAGAAGGAACCAGGATTGAATTTCTTTTCTTTTTCTTTTTTCTTTGCGCACCACGTTTATCACATTCCCTAATGATTAGCGTTGAGGGGCGTAAGGTTGTGACAGGACACAGGACGCGGGGTGGAGAGTTGGTGACCGGGGGACCCTTCGCCCTAAGTATATGCGCTGGTATATCGGCAGGCGATATAAAAAAGCTGGCGCCACTCCCTGCGCATGGAGCCAGGATATGAACAGGGGGTCAAATTCTGGCAGCTGGTAGGACAGAAGCAAAGTTCTCCTTTTTTTCCAAACAGACGATCCATATCTCCAGCCATCGAGCAATCGGGGTTGGCGCCCGGTGCGAAGGGCAAGGCGCTTCATTTCACGACCGACCATACAGTGCGCGGGTTGGGAAGCGACCGAGCACTCCGAGCATCCACTCTAACCCCCGTGTCCAGGATCGGAGACTGCAGCATCACATCATTAGCGGAGACGGTGAGATCGAGCCTTGGGTGGCTGGGGCAGCGTGGCTCTGATGCTGTGAGTGTGCACCAACGAGAGAGCGGAACGGGTGGTCGCAAAAAAAGTTATAGGTTTAGATCAATGCAGGAGGCTCCCGAATCACAGACGGGAACCCTCATCATCGGGCGAGTGGGTCTAGCACGAGTCTGCAATGTCTGCACATCTGGAGAGACGATCCCGGGACTCTGTTGTTGCACGAAGAAGACCAGCCTTGATAACTCCCGAAGGAGGACGTTTCGATTCATTGGGGGGGTTCTGCCTGTTTCCCTTATTGATACCCTCTTCTTTCAAGGCTCGAAAATCACGCACTCGAAAGACCAAACGAATGCAAGAAACCGTGAATGTTCTGAGACACTTGATGTGACGAGGATCCGTGCAGTGGTTGACAAGCTGCACCTTCATCACCTCGGTCATCCAATCACATCCCATCACTGCTGATCCCTCGGCGCCTATATCACACCGGGCAGCCAATCGCCAGCGCCGCTTCACCTTTTCAGTGAAAATGAGAGAGAACAGGCGTGCCAAGTGTCAAGCCATGGAAACCATTGAGCAACTGCTGGTGGGTATTGGTGGAGTCCATCGTTGCTGCGGAGAATTCTGGCCGTTCCGTCTCGGGTGTTTCATACGGTGATGTCGTGCCGATTGTCACAAAGGCATAAAACATACTTCACCCACCAGCCCCGGAGGCATGTTTCTTGAGCCCTTAATTTCACCTCGAGAGTTGCTTGGGAACCGTTCAGGAGTTCAGGAGTTCAGAGTGCTCGCCCCCACTGTGTGATGTGATTATGTGCCTGGAGGAACCCGCCGGGTTCCTCATGCACATCAGGCACATTTTGCTGTGTTGCTGTAGGAGCTTGGGCCCTTTGTGATAGCAGTACGAGTATCAAGCACAAGAAGTTCGCAATTGAGCCTGGTAAGGCAAGTTGAGATGCAGAGTCTGCGCGACGTGTGATCACCACCATTTAAGACGTTGTGTTGGAAATTGGAGGAAAGACGCGGAGAGGAGAAGCCGCCAACGCTTTATTATTGACTACATTTGAACTTCTAAGCACTCCGTAAACAGAGGTAACAGAGGTAAACAGATAAACAACCTCTTTTTTTTATGCTTTGATTCTCCAAAGTACGAGTACATACAATCATTCTCCCAACCCATCATACTGGATGAACTGCAGGCCCACCACATGTCGCATTGGCAGCGTATCATCTGACGTGGGATGGCGGGGCTCTTATCTTCCCCGGATTTCATCCCATCCCAATCCCATGACTCACGAGAATTCCATTACTGAGGGTCCTCCGGCTTCAACCCTTCCCACACAGCCGATACCCTGCTACAAATCTATTTTGGGTCCCGCTCAAATCATATGATCTGCCATGGCTAACCCAGAGACTATCGTCGTGATAGGGTAGGTCGATATCAGTTTCTGTCTGCAGCTACCCTATGATATGCCCTCTAGCTAACATGAGAACTTTCCAGTGCAGGTGTCATCGGACTATCAACCGCCCTCTGCATTCAACAACGGCTTTCTCCATCACAGTCTGTGCTTCTCGTAGCCAGAGAATTCCCCTCCGATGAATCGATCAACTACGCATCACCCTGGGCTGGCGCACATTATCGACCCGTGCCAGGCTCGTCTCCACAGGTCCTTAAAGAAGCGAACCAAGCAGAGCGAACATATAAGTACCTCAAACGAGTGGCAGCCGATGAACCGGCGGCCGGGATCAAGTTCATCAAAGGCGTCGAGCACCTCGAAGCCCCGCCTGCAGAATACTCCGATCCCCAGAGTTTGCGCAACGTTTACGCCAGTATGGATGGGTTTCGACTCTTGCCAAGGGATGAGTTGCCCTTGGGTGTGAAATTGGGTGTCGAATACGGGACATGGGTGATTAACTCCCCAGTATACTGCGCGCATATGCTGCGCAAATTCATTGTCAAGGGTGGTCAGACGAAACAGTATACACTCGCCAACATGAAGGAAGCTTTTTCCCTCGTGCAAAATGTAAGAACAGTGGTCAATTGCTCCGGACTTGGTTTTGAAGACCCTGAATCTTTCATCATCAGAGGTATGTGTTCACATGTCATATAGTTAGACCCTTTAGTACTAAAACATCGACTGACACCGAACAGGCCAAACATGTCTAGTACGCAACCCCGTCTCTGCAACAATTACTCGCCAGAACACAGACGGTTCCTGGTCCTTCTGTATCCCTCGCCCGTTAGATGGGGGAACCATCATTGGAGGTACCAAACAACCCCATGAGTGGGACCCCAATCCCTCCCTCGAGATCAGGGACCGACTTCTTGCCAACGCAAGTAAATGGTTCCCTTTTGGCCCAGAAAGCGGAGCCCAGTTCGACGTGATTCGTGACATCGTGGGACGCCGACCTGCTCGCCAAGGCGGGATGCGAATGGAGGTGGAAAAG
The DNA here is from genome assembly GCA_031761475.1 of Penicillium pancosmium. Lineage (NCBI taxonomy): Eukaryota > Fungi > Ascomycota > Eurotiomycetes > Eurotiales > Aspergillaceae > Penicillium > Penicillium pancosmium. The sequence goes on along the minus strand of JAVMSB010000530.1, from coordinate 2,053 downwards.
TTGGCCGATGACAAGAACATAGTTCATGCGTACGGGGCTGGAGGGCGAGGATTTGAAATCTCTTGGGGTGTTGCGGAGGATACAGCAGGGATGATGCTGGAGAATGGACTGCTCCAGGCTAGAGCAGTATTGTAGAGATACCCTTGGAGGTAATCTTGTAAATACACATCCAAATAGAGCATGCATAAAGCTACTTATATTCTTGAAGACGCAAAGTTCCTATTCATGGGTTAACCGAAGTATGCCGAGCAAGGTCTTTCACATAAGAATATGGATGAGAACCTTGAAGATAGTCACAATGCACCGTGAACTCAGTTCTCAGGGTTACGAGCCTTGATTCTAATGTTTCATGAAACAAGTGAAAATCTTTCATGACACTACGCGCACTTATTCGTTTCCACTAGGCAATTCCTTGATCGGCCATATATATAGTAGAGGAAGAAGACATAGAACGTCTCCGATGGCTTTGGATTTTGCAAAAAAACAATGGGAATCATCGAATTAACTCATGCAAACACTGGAAATAAACGGACTTTTTGCTACCCAAAGCAAGACTCCATAACAATATTTCAGTTCGTTGATTCTTCCGTCACAAATAACAGAAGATCTAAATCCTGTCCCTCCTTGTTGCCATAACCCTCACCCACTCTCAATCCCTAGGATGCGGAAAGACATCCTGGTTCCCAAGGCTTAATGAACAACAAGTGATGAACCGGGTATCTAGAGACATGACAAAGCCCATGCAAACGCCAATGATCTATGCATCAGGTCAGACAGGCGATTGCGAATTCGCGATCAACTTGCCACCCAGATCGGAGCCCGTGAAGAACGGACCGGACTGACAAAAGTCGAATTTTCCGAGATCCAGCCGGGAAGAGAGCCTAGAGACCCATGATACTAGTCTCGTGAGAAGATGAGGGAAATCAGTCCGCGGCCGCAGCCTCGGCCTCGGCCTTCTGGGCGAGGGCATCTCCGTCCATCACTGGGGGAAGTTCCTGGCCAGTTCTCTCGAGGAACTCCTCCGCATCTCGCCTCTCCTTTTCAAGCTGGGTTTGCTTCATCTGCTCCACCAGATCAGCAAACTCATCCTCCTCGTCGCTGCTCTCATCCTCCTCCTTCCAGGCGCCATCCTCGAACATGGCACGACCAGTGGCATCCTTGGCCTTCTGGGCGTCTGACTCGGCTGTTTTCTTGTCTATACGTTCCTTCTTCCACTTGGCGAATGTCTCTGGGGTGACAGGTGTGAGAGTACCGGTCAATCTATGGCGCTCAGATTCGAGCCAGTCCTCCAGGGTGAGAGTAGCAAGTGGCGACTTGTCCATCAATGCCTTCTCAGCTGCCTTCTGCTCCTTAGTCTTCAGAACGAATCTGTTTGCAAATGTCAGTGTCTGCGCAATATAAATGTGAGTATTGTATTTCTTCTTCACGTACCCTGGCGGCAAGCTGTGCTTATACATGCACTTATCACCTCCATTCGGACAAGTCCAGAACCAACCATACTTCTGGTTCTCGACAGCCTCGATAAAGTATTTGCAGACCTTGTCGGTGGTCGTACGGGGGTTTCCGTGCTTGCTGAGCACGACACTTCGCAACTTCTCCTCGTCCCAATCTTCCATCTTGTCGGCCTTCTTGCCTCCCTCTTCTTCTCCTTCGCCCTCGTCATCACGCGAATCGGTGTACAGATCCTTCTTGGCAGCCTTGCGCTCGATGTTCATATCGTGACTGAACTTGCACTTGCGGCCCTTCTCACAACCACCCTTCTTGTGGAAGATACACAGCACGGTCTTCGGGTCGACACCGAAGGGCACTTTTTGAGCCTGAACGGGCTTGAATAGGTCTGCTGCCTCCTTCTTGGCATCTTCGGCGGCCTTCTTCTCGGCTGCGAGTTTAAGTTTCTCAGCGGCTTTCCGCTTGTCATCGGGAGTCTTGTTGGAGGCCGATTGCGCTTGAAGCTGTTGGATCTGTTTCTTGGCGGCACCACCTTTTTTCTGTTGGAGGGTTAGTGTGATTGGGCGTCATTGGAGCGGGGGAGGGTGTTATCGTTGCGCGGGGA